>JAVQJD010081920.1:12500-48172 GCA_036023655.1 Nannoperca australis | reverse complement strand
ACACACACACACACACACACACACACACACACACACACACACACACATCCACTTCAGCAACATATGTGTGTCCTTGAGGTGTGACTGTCACATTAATGCTCATCCACGCTCACTACAGTTCTTCACTCTGACACGTCTGCAATGTTGGTTTTTAGTTTGACCTCTGTTTGACTCTCAATTACGCTGCCATTGTGAGCGCTGCTATCATCACATTAACATACAGTAGATGAATTCCGCTGTATGGTGGCTAAGTGGCATCAACATCAGATACAGTGAGCTGCAGACAAGCTATGCACCCAAGTCATTGTGTGTGCTCAGAGGCACATTTATGTATGTTAAGGCTGTAACTAACAATTATTTTCATTATAAATTTGTCTGTAGCCCTGTGATGGACTGGCGGCCTGTCCAGGGTGTACCCTGCCTCTCGCCCGATGCTAGCTGGGATCGGCTCCAGCACCCCCCGTGACCCTCTACAGGATAAAGCGGGTATAGATAATGAATGAATTTTTCTGTTGATTGTCTTCTGAGAAATTCATTATTCTTTTGGTCTATTAAATAACATAGAAATAGTGAAAATGTCGATAACAATTTGCCAGAGTGCAAGGTGATGCCTTCAA
Organism: Nannoperca australis; assembly: GCA_036023655.1. Classification (NCBI taxonomy): domain Eukaryota; kingdom Metazoa; phylum Chordata; class Actinopteri; order Centrarchiformes; family Percichthyidae; genus Nannoperca; species Nannoperca australis. The sequence continues at coordinate 47,555 of JAVQJD010081920.1, read as the reverse complement.
ATTGCTTGTTTGTTAAAATAACAGTCCAAAACCTAAAGATATATTCAATTTACATTAAAATAAGAAACTTTAAAAAATCATCTGAGAAGCTGGAACTGGCAAATGCCGGGCATTGACATGACAGCACACCATGCTTGCAGCAGTGCAGCCTTCATTACTTATCATATACAAAGAATTTCATATACAGGCACAATCCAGATATCATTACAAGTAATTTGTTTTAGTTTTGTAAGGTGGGATCTCACTGGAGGGTTGGTTTACACCCTTACTATTAAATTCAAAATTTCCCTTGTTAGATGATTTAATACTTGTTTTGTGATATCATAACATAAATCATTTACCTTTTTAAAGTTGTAGAGAAACATTTTTTCCTGTAGCACCGACTCCACATACTTCATGAATGACTTCCACAAGTATTAGACTGTCAGAACTGATCAATTAATCAACTAATTGTTTAAGCTCTAATATATTATCAATGACTAAGAATGAGCAGCTCACAATTGGACTTAAATGTAGTTACAGAGTGGAAGCTGAACAACAGAGCAGGCTCTCTGTAATGGCTCTAAATATAGAGCCAGCAGAAATAAACAGTGATGCTAAGCTGGCTTTACTGCCACCCTGGCTGATGACCAGAGAGACAAAAAGTGTTTACTGACACCTTCTTTTGATTGGCTAATGTCCTCTTTTCGTTACCAGAATAGAATATTAAGCAATATCTGCTTTGGCCAAAAGTATTTATTTACTTGAAATCTTATTTGCACGTAGAATCAAAACCAAACTTGCACAGACGTCAAGAAAAAGTCAGCCAAAACAAAACATGGTGTTGATAGAGCAAAAACATGACGTATTAGACGATTATCTACGCTGTGTGACACAAACATATGTTTATACAGGCGCACAAATGCCTTATTTTCCAACACACACATTTGGCTCATTAGCTACTCTGCAGAAATATGCTCATTTGTTCTGCCGGCTTGCCGAGGAAAGCAGCTATTTGAGCAGAAGGGTAAACTGAAACCACTGCAGGCTGGATCTGAACATGTCAATTTGAGGTCATTGGGGCTAAAACAGTTTATGAGGCTTAGTGGGTAAGCTTTGTGTGTGTGTGTGTGTGTGTGTGTGTGTGTGTGTGTGTGTGTGTGTGTGTGTGTGTGTGTGTGTGTGTGTGCGCGTCGTGTGCGCGTCGTGTGCGCGTCGTGTGCATCTACATATCGAGGGGAGCAATTTTGGACCAAATCAAATTCATCTGAGCCCACTCTGAGGCCCTTTAGTGCGGAGACTACTTCAGCAGACAACACTCTGGCTGCTGAGAGGAAGGAACCAGTGTCAGCTAGCTAACTCTGTGTTTCTTTCTCTCTATTTTTCTGTATTTCTTCCTTAAAATATTAAGTGAAAAGTTAACTGAAATAGTAAAGTCACTAGTTTTACTGCAAAGTCTGTAAAAAAACAAAATGGAGTCATTATTCACTCTCCCTTTTAGCTTTGTTTTGGTCTCCACCAGCTCCTGTAGGAAATAGTGTGTTATTTAGTTATACAATATAATGCATCAAATGTGTGGGGTCCAGAAGAAGTATTCTCTAGATGTTTGTTCCTAATATCGTTCCAGCTGTAAGTGATCCAGTAGCTGCTATTTACTATAAACTTGAATCATCTCCTCATTAATAATCTGTTGCCCTCCAGATGTGTTAAATGGCTTTGAATGGCATTATACACGTGATTAGCTGGGCTTAATAACTTCTATTGCAATACTGAGTGCATTAACGATAATAATTATTCTTAATGACACATTTTCTTCCATGTTTTTATCCTATCAGCATCTCCTCAAGTGACGAGAGAAGCTAATGGGCAGAGAAACTGAGGATGATGAGCAGCAGGTCGTTTACCCCTGCATCATTACACATTCGGTGCATTAAGAAGAATTGGGCTTCAAAATGCTGCAGAGCTGAATATCATTGCAGTGGGTACATCTCTTTACCTGTAGTTCACCACTGAGATACAGAGGATCAGACTGGAACTGTGTTAGTTCACAATGTTAGTTTACTCAAGTCAAATAATATCTGTTTTTAGATGGTTGCCCTTCATTGCTGTCTCTAGAGCTAAATTACATTTTTTAGCTAAATTCTGAACGACCCCTGTGGGAAAACTGGCATTACTGTAATGTAAGAAGAAGGAGATTACGAACAAGAATCATGTTAAGTGCTTCCTTTCCTTTTTGTGTCTTAGCTCTTGTTGGCAGCACTGGGAATCAAACCTGCAACTCGTTTTCTCCACAATCTGCTGTGTTTGATTCATTTATATGAAGGCAGCGGACCTCTCTGAATTTTGTGAGAAGGTTTTACTGATGAGGACTACTGGACAACATCAGATTGATACCATGTGTGAAGTGTAGCTAGTGAGGAACTTCTTCCCTGATGAGACATTTTATATGGATATAAATTGTGACCCTGGGTCTGCTGCAACGGGAACAAGAAGTAATAGGGGCGCACAATGTGACACGACTGCCTGTAATGAGATGCAGTGCACAGCAGTGCAGAGAAGGATTTATTGTCTGTAGACAATGATAATGGGAGGGAGGGTGAAAATGGCAACAGTAGCATCACTTTTATGATGGATGTAAAAATTGACCTCGGGGGAGCTAAATAAAGCCTGACAGATGATGAGTAAGTTTAAAGTAGAGAAAAAGTCTGTGGAAGAGAGGAACACTTTAAAGAAAAGTCAAACTGAAATCTGAATTCTTTTTTCTTTTTGTGTAAGCAGATATAAACTGTGGTGACACTGCAGCTATTATCCATTTTTATCAAGACGTTTTTGGGACATATTTGTAGAAACAGCTTCAGTTGACTGACATTTAAGGGCCAGTGTTGTTAGCGGACTGTGGAGAAGTGACGGGAGCATGGCATAGCACTGTAAAGCCTACGAACGTAGATACAAGACCTTTTGTTACCCTTTTCTCAACGAGCACTGTTAGCAGTTTAAATGGGCCGTCGCTGTATTTCACTTTCAAGTTTGAAAAGTGCAGAAAGGGGGAAGCTCATGCAGACTTTCTAACTAGTGTTAGCGTTCATGATCTAATGGTGGTGATGGCAAATAACCAGACTGTTAAAACCAGACTGTAACCGCACTCCATACATTACTCTGTGTGATTCAAATGCAAAATAACAATGTACGGAGCATGGAGAAAATTGCTGAAGTCATAAAGTTCTATGTGGGCAAGGGAATTGATATAACAAACTTTTTTCTAGTGCCCGTCCACAACGATTTTGCACCAATCAAATTTGGTTACAACCAAGAATTATGATACATTACATATAGAATAGATGGCTGAGGAAAACATGATCCTCTCCTCTTTCTCAAGTCTTCCTCCCTCCTTTTGCCACAGCTCAATCTCATCTGTTACAATACACCTCTCTCCTCCTGCAACACCGCTTTCTTCTCTACTCTTCATCAATTCTCTCTCCCTGCCCTTCTTTCACACTCTGCTTTTTCCCCTCTTTGTACTCTCCAAGGTCAGAGTGTTTGATCCTCTCTGGCACATTAGCTTTCACCGCTGTTGGGTGAAAGCTGTATTGTCTTCGAAATGTCAACAGGAGACAGAAAACAGGTGTGTGTTCAGCTTGATGACAGCAAAGTTTTATCATTATCCGGTTGGTTTTGGAAGTGCTTCTTAGCCTGAGAGGTCGAAGAATTTAGAGGAGCATGTAATCCTTTAATCCTTTAATTAAAGTAAATATAATATAAAAATGAACAAAACAGTAATTACAAGGCTTTCACACGACGGCAGTGGTAAAATTTGGACTAATGTACAAATGCTCCCAGTGCTCGCTCATAAGAATGTGTACAAATACACAGAATAATCAGTTAAAAGTTAAAATTACCAAAAGCTCAATAATGTGATCTCTGGCAATGCTGAGCCTTTTCTGTCCCAATCTAATGCCATACTATCAACCCACTGAACTGTGTTTTCCTGTTAACTTGAAACACAAAATAGATCAAACATTTACACAAAGGAAATCCACAAACCTGCCTCGCAAACATGTTTACAGGTAGAAAAACAGATGCATAGAGCGTACACACATGCAAGGTCACAAATACAGGAAATACACAAACAGACAAACACACATCTCCAAATCAAGAAAGGTCAGAACATACTCTAATGGTGTGAAGTAAACAACATAGACACAGGCTTTGAGCTCAGTCAAGGTCAAATAAGACTCACATTGAACTTCAATATTATTAACAGAAAAATTTCTGTGACACAAAATATTAAAGACTGATGTACTGAAAGCCGGCTTCAAAAACTTTGATTTGAAAAATGCTGCTTTTATTTAGACAACATTTAACAGTTGAAAAAGTTAAACTTCCCTGGTTTAATAAAAGGAAGGTAGAAAAACATGTTTACTGTATATTTTTCAAAGATTTAGTATCAATAATGAAACCCAATGTTTACAGCTGTAAGGCAGATGTTAAAATTCAGATGAGAATGTCGGGATCTTCATGTTTTGCCACATAACATTCAGAGCAGCTACCAGTATTTTAGCTATTGTAGCATGTGAGCTACTATTATTTTCCGTCCGCTAGCTGACAAGAGTAAAAACTAATGTAACAGCATATTCTACAGCAAACAGTTTCCATACTAGCCTTTCTAATAGTGAGCCAAGTTTATATCTGCTTCAAGGTATTGAAACCAGCAGATGACCTGGACCAGAAATGTATATTTAACATCTTTTGACTTTTATGATTCCTCAGTTGAAGTAATATCCCTGGCAGTTTGTGGTGGCCTGTGCCTGAGAAACAAAATAAATAAAATAAAAACATAACAGATACGTTAGCTAATTAGGAAGCCACTTCAACAATTCTCTTATAGGAATACAGCTTTAATTGTCATATTGACTTAATAAAGAGGACCATTAGCTAAATCTGCTGCAGAGGCTGCTTGTTCACTCATAACACAAACTAGGGTTTGAAATTTTTATAAATGGGGAGCAACACCAAGAAAGAGTTCTGAAAGCCTCAAACCTTTATACCAATTAAAATGAAATAGTTGAAAATTTCAATCAAACACACTGTGCTGAAGGACCAGTTAAACCCTATTTATTTTATTTCAGCACTGCATGCAGTGACTATTCTCAACTTCAGTCAATGGCCCTAAAACTCACCCTAGATTATGACTAATACTGTAGAACAAGCAATGCAGTGTTATAAATATCCGCAGTATAAACAGCATGTTTCAAATGACATATTCTCAACAGTCATATTGAGAAAGTGACTTATTCCTCATGTCACAAGAAACCGAGAAATTGGACAAAATAACTGAATTCAAACGTCACTTAAAACAAAAAAAACAACAACAAAGGACAGGATTAGCAGGAAGTGCACAGCGTCCTCCTTTTCAAACACACAAGAGGCTGAACTCTGCCAAACACACAGACGTCCTTCACAGCCACAGAGGGAAGATGGCGTTATCCATATAACTAATGTACCTCTGGTGGTTTCTTGTGTCCTCTTCCCCAGCACATTGTGTGACAGCACCCGTTTTTAGCACAATTGCACTTAAAGACACACTGAAGCGGCATCTTGTGCAGCGCCTAATGCAGTAATGTTGCAAGAATTTATGGAAGATTTGTTAGAAAACCCTTCTGCACTAAACAAGGATGCAGCCATAGGGTGGGAGGACTAATGGCTACAAACATAGTTCTACTAAGTACGTCCCACACAGATTTTGGAAAGGAGGGTGTGAAAATCCTTTTTTCTAAAGCCCTCCCTGAGCAAGCTCCATCTTGAGATATTTGGATAAAGCTAACTTTGGTGCTAAAATAGTTTGTGCAGATCCTTGTGTATGAGTCACATCTTATCGGCCACATTAGAGTCACACAGAAAGATGGGCACTGTGGGCAGAGCTGGCTGGTAGAGAGGAGCTGGTGGTAATACAAGCCATACCAGTGTTTCTTTTTAAAGCCCTGTTCTCTCTTTACCATCCTGCATTACTGTAAATCCACTGTTCACTGTCTCCTCTGGGAGGAGAGGCAAAGTGATAAGAGAAACCGGAGGAGGAAAGATGTGAAGGAGAGGTAGAAAAAATAAAGGGAGCGGGGGGAGAAGGAGGGAGAGAAAAGAGTAAAGGAGATGAAGCAGAGAAAGATGGGGAAGAGGTCATGAGATGAGAGAGGAGGGTGGACACAAAGAAGAGAGAGGGTGATGAATGGGAAAGGAGAGCGCACAGCCGGCCTGTCTGACCCTCACACATCCTTGTCAGTTACAAACTGCCGGGAGGCGGACCTTATTCATAACAACATCAATATTAGAGGAAATCTGTTGGTATAATTTACTAAGCACACATTCAATTAATATTCCTGCTTACATGCAATTTTTCAAACATGACAAACCATCCTTCATCCCTGTGTAATATGCAGAGAAACTGCTGATGTTGATCCACTGTGGCATTTTATTATGTACATTCTACAAAATAAATAATAATGCAACCATGACTAAAGAACTTGTTCACAATCTGACATAAAGTGAGTGTAACGAACCAAATGGCAATCCTTCATAAGTTAAAATGAAAAAGTAATTGCTTAAAGCTGCACTGATTAAAATCTTTATGTCAAAAACAGACAAGATGACTGAAATATGAACCTGTGTTACTTGTAGTGACAAACCCACAGAATTATCACCAACTCTGCAGTTCCCCTCACCTCTATGTAGCATTTTAGCGTCTTTTAGCTCACTGTCTTGGTTTTACAGCCGCTAACTTCACTCTCACTGCTCTCCTCAGCCTTTTTTATACGTGGCAATAATGTCAGCAGCTAGCTGGTGAACAAAGTGGAGCATTTAGCAGCTTAAGAACATGATATTTCTAAAAGGAGCGTCAATATAGGACTTACATTCGCCAAACACGACTCCTTGTCTGCTGGTCGTGTAAATAACTTTTATACGTTTATATTCATTCAAGAAATACAGGAAATGTGTAACATTATCTTTATATTACAAATTGCAACAATAATGTAATGAAATGAAGTTGCGACAGAGACGAGTTACAAAAGATTAGAAAGTAAGGATCAAAACAGAGCAAAGAAAAGTTAAAGGTGAAAAACTTTGCTCCTGCTGCTCTAGCTTCAGTGGATTATGTGTAAATGAAGGTGGGAAAACCACACAATCACTCACACACACACACGTGCATTAACACGTCTGCAAGCACGAGCTCTCACACGTGCACTCACGCACTCTCACACGTGGGCTGGCTCTCACCACCAACTTGACCGCGCAAGACTGAGATAAAAACCTGGCTGGTCCTTCACTGGCTTTACCTGTCAGGTCACACTGTGTTGATCTGTGCGCACGTTTGAGATCAGAGAGAGAGGTGTAAGAGGAATGAGACAGGAAGGTGTAACTTTTCACTAGAATGAAATATCCACCTCCCCCCTTTTTAAATTAGAAATCAGCCGATTTACAGGAACTACACATTATGTGTCATTATCACTAATGCTCACCTCCACTTCCACCTGAAGTACAACCCGCCGCTGAACACAGCAAGTTTATACCTGCTGTCTCGAAATTGCCCAAAGTCATTCTGAGTAATGTCAAAAATCACTGACTGAAATGAGGTGGATACAAAGAGGTAAATTACAGCATTTCATCACAAATGAATGTACCAGACTCTTGAATATGAGCCTGGACTTTTCTTAAAGTGGTATTGCAGAAATGTTGTATTACACTTCCATAAAGTTCAGGGACTCACAAGTGACTGATTTTAAGAAAGAACAGTCAAATTTGGTGTTGCAGAAGCGGAGATATCCTGAGTTTTTGTCAAACCATTAAATTTAATTTATGCTCTACGCTGCTGTACTGTGCCCAACCTGCCATGTAGAGTTTAGATATGGATGCATATAGTAATAGCATAAAATACACTGGCAGCAACAATTTGTACACACACACACACACACACACACACGCTTATAAAAGAAAGCATCTTTGCAGTACATATTCGTCCAAAATGACATTTTTAATAATTAACATATGAATTACACCATCATGCAGTTAATATAGGCAGGAGTTTTACATTAACAATTAACTAAGTGTCCCTAAAGATACTGCCTATAGTAATTCTAAGCTGCATTATAAGACTCTTTGTCACTGAGCATTGAATTTCTTATCTATTGTAGTATCAAGATGTACCAGAAACCATTCTTATTTCTTTGACGCAATTCCAGATAGATGACTCTGTTCTGCTGTAATGCAACAACCCATCTATAAAGCCTCCCTAAACTAAGACTTTAGTAACTCTGTTGTAAATATGCTCCTCCAAAGCCACTCAGCAGTAAGCAACACGACAGACGTTGACAGCAATAAGAATTGGGAGGTGCTTCAGTCACTGTGTTGATAAGAGGAAAGTGCATCAGCTCAGCCAGCAGAAGAAGACAGTGCAGCCAGAGAGATGATACTCAAACAAGACTTCACAATGTTAATCCTATGAACTTGGTTTTAGGGATCCCTGATGTAGTGTCACAATAACTGTGGAGGGATATTACACCTGCTGCCTCTAGGAAGCATCACTGTCACAATGGGAAGCTGTAACCCAGCAAAAAATGTTGGTACGTACATTTTTAAGCCTCAGACACACATTTTTTTAATGTTTTCTCAAATGCCGCTGCCATATACACATGGATGCTATTTTAAAACGAAGTAGGATTACTAATTGGACTGAGCACATCTCGCATATGCCCAGAATTCATACTTTGCATTTTGATGTATTACATTAGTACTGTATTTGTCTGTTTAGTGCCCAGAGATCAGCTCCAGATCAAAGACCAGTTCTCCAGTCAAATACAACAGCAGGAGCACAACAAATGTTTTCTCACTAAAGTAATGCTTAATAAATCCTCCAGTGAATCACTTTCTGTGCAAAATACTGGAAGAAAGACACATTTTAAAAAGCCTAAAACTTGATATGGATAGATTCACTCCTTCCACTTAACCCAGTCGTAGCATTTTTCCTCTATCTTTCACAACTTTGGTAATTTATCACTATAATGAGCATACAGGACGACACTAAATGCCATGTTTACAAATCTTTGGAAGTCAAGACGGTTCAGGCCTTCAGCTGCAGAATAAAACCTTCTCTCTTGTTCTTCTCTTTCCAGCCTCACATGAACCTAATATTTTGCTGTTTGGTCCCAGTCGGACAGGCAAGAACTCTACTGGTAACTGGCAGGTTTTTAAAACCACAGGAGGCGGGGCCAGCATGACTGCTGGACGTCACGTGACCGTGGTGGACACACAAGGTTGGGTTTTATCTGAGGAGTCTGTTCCCCGAGAGGAGAAACTGAACTGCTGAGAGCATTGTCCCTCTGTGAACTCGGTGAACCTCATGTTATTCTGTTAGTGATTCCTCTGCTGGACTGAGTGAGGAGAGCAGTGGAGAGGAGGATGGAGATCTTGACCGTGACAGTCTGGAGACACACAATAGTGTTAGTGTTCACATGTGGAGACGCAGTGTGGAGGAGCGCATCCGATCAGGAGGCCCCACCTTGCATTGGTTGGTGGAGAGGTGCCACTATCGATACCACGTGTTTGATAACAAGGCAGACGTCATTGGAAAGCAAGAGAGAAGAAAGCGGGAGGCAAATGGAGGTGAGAAGAAACAGGAAGGGACTTTGGCAGAAGAAAAATTACAAAAGGGAGGGAAGGAAAAGCAGAGGGGGTGAGGCTTATGGGAGGAAGAATGCAGAACTGCAGGAGCAGGTGAGAGTACTGCTGAGTAAAGTGGAGGACATGGAGAACAGAGGATGGCACTTCCCCCTTCACATTAGAGGCTGCAGGAGGAATGGAGCCGCAGGGAGCAGACACTGAGAGCTCGACTGGAGGCTGAGACGGAAGTGTGAGAGGAAACAGTGGAGACAAAGATAAACATGAAGCCAGAGCAGGAGCAGGGGCTAGAGACAGAAGAAGAAGAGCAGAAAGGTAGCCTGAGGAAAGAGAGCAAGAGAACAAGGAGGACTGTGTGGAAAGGAAGATAAATAGAGGAGAAGAGGGAGTAAAGGTAAAGCTTAAGAGACTGAGCAGTGAGGAGGACGAGTGGGATACAAGCTCTGAGGAGAGAGGGAGGAGAGCACTGGAGTGAAAACTGGAATGATGGCTACATTTCGGCCTAATGGGTGTCAAAGGTTAGCCTTTAGTCCAATCAGAAGGCTTGCCTAAAGTAACTGTGGCTCAACTGAAACTGCCAGGGACTCCTGCAGATCCTCACACAGAGACAAAGGCACTTACTCTGAAAACCTCAGACTAGTTCTCTAAATATAATCCAAACAAGCGTATTTTCCAAAATGATTCCTTATAATGTACAGAAAGCACTTTTACATCAATATGTATAAAGGTATTTTGTGTTTTTCATGTAATCTTTTAGCTCATGTGGTGCCAACCTTCAAAGCTGTTAAATACTCATATTAAGCATCATTTAAGGGATAAGTCATTTTCTGCTGAATGCCTTGTGGCTTGAATAGTCACCACTCTGCTCTGTGGTGAATCTACTGTTGGTCACATGTTCTGTGCCCATGCAGGTTTGTAATTAAAAAGCCTTTCATGGCAGGATTGCTTATATTTTATTAGTTTTGCTTCTAAAATCGTCTGGAATGTGAGACACTGTGTGATCCCAGACCTCAGCTCTCTCCCTAATTATGTACAGTACATTCCCGCTTATGAAACATGAGAATATGCAACAATTGGTTATACTGGAATAATTTAAAATCAAATTTCCTGCTTGTGAAAGCCAGATGTGTAACCAAGAAGGCATTTTCCATGAAATTATTTAGAGAATAAACTGTGATAAAGAAAAAGGGTTGCTTAACACTGAGGTTGTCATTATTCTTTCAATTCTATCATTTTAATTATTTTATTCAATTTGCAAACAATGAAGCAATCACTGTCACCGCATGCAGGTTTTTATGGCAGAACTGAGGGATGTGTGGTCTGTTACCCATTTCATTACATCTGAACAAATTGTCAATTGGCTTCAGGGAATTGCTGTCTCTCTTCAGCTGACACAGACAGTTAATCCTCATCTCTGGCTCACAGTCATGATGCCATGCAAGGTCAGACGTGTTGCAACCAACGAGGTCAGTCTCGCTCCGGGACATCAGGCAGTGCCAGAAAAGACCAAACTGCACAAAATCAGATTAAAAAAATACCTCCATCCCTCTCGCTGGAATTGGTTCAGTGAGTTCAAACTGTAAAGTAATTATTAAAAGCTACCAAAATGCCCAAACGCCCCGAGTTTTTGGGTCTGTGGATTCTCATTTTTTGGGAGCGATTTTAAACACTGTATTAATTTGTGACGTTTGGTAGAGCATCATAGTGAAGAAAGCATGCAGACAGCTTCATTTTAATTAGACCTAGAGATCCGCGGAGACACTAATTTGGTTTGAGAAGTCTTCTGTGCGTCTCCACACATGAGCCACGGAGAGATGCAGTATGTTTAAAGTGCTTCACTGCAACCAATCACTACACCAGATGTGCTCAGCAGTCAGTTCCTCCTGTTTAGGCTGCGTATGCTATCAGTGAATTTATTTGCGAGTGTGTTTGGTTGGGATCAAGCCTGTATGCTCGTCGCCTGCTACCTCCTTATTCTATATTAAAAGGCCCTAAAAACAAGTCCCAGTCAACCAATAGGTCCTTTATGAGTACAACTGTTTATTTTACGAGAAAGAATTTTGATCCTTTTTTTTTAACTGTCCATTATGAGTCAGTTTTGTAGGAGTGCAGTGTTAAATCAGTGGGGTAAACTCTATGAATAACATCAGATGTTTTTTTTCCTACTAACTGTAACTTTGTTGCTATTTAGTCATGAATAAGAAATGTTATTAAGGACATTTGTAGGGTTTTAGATCATGTTTTCATGGGCTCTAACATTTCTGAGATCTCCATTAGTTCAATAGCTTTTCTAACCAAACCAACCTAGTGTGAGTTGACCTTTTTTTCTTTAGATTTGCCTCTACAGACCAAGTTTCTATTAACATTTAACAGTTGCCTTTTACATGTATATCAATCCAGCAAATATCCAGTAAACGTTCTCTCTCAAGGTCTTTGTTATTGATACCTGTGACACAACGATGAATCAACTGCAGTTTGATGTCTTTATCATTTTTATTGGGCTTCATTGCGCAAGATGAAATCTCAGAATGAAAAGAAATACCGTAGCTCTTCATCATCAACTTTATATCTGCCAATAAAACACCTGCGCGAGCTTATGGCACACACAGTTTTATGTGTTTTACAATATTTACAGTACGTCTTAGCAGATTATATGAGAACCAATTGAATGAAATGTTCCTCAACAGCCTGTCTTATGTGACATTACAGGTCACTGTTGGTCAGGAGCCATCTCCTCTGTAAAATAAGGGATACCAGTGAAACGTGAGAGACAAAAAAGTTAGATTAGATTGGATTAAATAGGGGGAATACCCATCTTACATTGTAATGGATTTCCACTTCAAACAGCAAGCTAATAGTTACAGAGTGCTCTCCAACAAAATCATGACATGGAGCTACAAACTTCCCATCCAGAGGCATTTTATCTCTCTGGCAATGCAACAGCTGTTTAGAGAAAGCACTTGTCACGGCTACTGCTGTTGCTATGAGACAAGTGACAACCCATTTGATGTGCAGCATTCGTCAGCTGAAAGCTAAAAGATTTAAACTTTCAACGGCGAGTGTTTTATGAGTGCGAGAAATGTCCCCCGCTTACATCGGCAACCAGATGCGCGTCAGCATGTCCTTCCCTTTGAAAGCACAATTTGAAGGAGCCAGTGGTGTGAACACAATCCAGTAAATCTTTACCCATTCTGATGTCACTTTTCTCACTTTAGGTAACCTAGCAACAAACATCCATCCGCCGGTTTTCTGTATAATATCAACAGCCAGTGGTCACTGAGCAGCTCAAGGTGAACAGCTTGCAATGATTAAGATAAAAAATTATTTCCCTGTAGAATCATATTCCTTGCTTATATAACATAACATCAGCTTTTAGTGATGTAATTGCTGCCATCAGGCAAACAAAGTTGAATTAAGGAACCAACTTTTCAAACTTACAAATATGTAAGGTGTCATAGAATTTGTATTTCCTTTATTACCTGTCATTCTAATGTCTTTTAAGCTGTAGTTACTGTTAAACTGTTGTATTTGTTTGAAACTTGCTACAGGCACAGAATTCATTTCCAAAAGATCAATAAAGTAAACTTAATTCTAATAAATTCTAATTAACGCTCTTTTCCCAGCACAGCAATTCTCAGTGTTTTCATTTTATCAAACACGTTGTTAAATCCAACATTGAACAACTAAATTTGTAATATTAATAATAATAATAATAATAAATTTTATTTATTTTATGTGGTCCACTGGTTTCTGAGCATGTAGCATAATTTAGTCACACTCGCCTGTTATTGAGAAACACAGTTTTGCATGACAGCATGACCCAGTGACCTAGTAAACCACACCTGTGGCCCACCAACACAAACTCTAGATAAAACTGGATTCAAAGGTTGAACTGTTTTCTCTCATTTACATCAAATAACTACTGCTTAAAACAATCATTGCTCACTCAGCTTGAACAGGAAAAGAAGCACAATTGTTGATGATGAGATCGATTTCATTTTCTTTAGCATGCATGCGGAACTGAGATAGCTCCGGGACGTGATTAGCCTAGCTTAACGCAAAGACTGGCAGCAGGGGAAACTGTGGGATTCAGTTTATGACAATTGAAAAATACACTCCTTAAAAACATAAATGAGTATCTGTGTTAATTCGTTATTACTATTTATCTTGGTTATTTAACATGTTTAGCTGCTTTGTGTTGATTGGTCCGGGTAAACATATTTATGATGATTTAACACATAAATGAAACAATTAAAATGTTTTTGAGGGAACACACACATATGGTAACACTTGCATGTGTGAAGTACAGATTCTCTCTTCCCATAACCTTACCTGTGCGAATCAACTGTGGGAGCTGTTGTGTGAGCCTCGGAGGTGAGCTAATAATAGGAGAGAAAAGTACCAATACCACAGCCAAGTGCGGTATTTTTTGTGTGTATTGAATTTCATTGAAGATATTCTTGCCGTTTTTTTATGCGAGGCTAGAAAGACTTTGTTACATGCCTCCTTTTATCTCACTCACCTTCTCTACCTTTAGGCTCATGAACAACTCACTATTCAACTTAAGACCGTCGAGGTGAAACTACCTGCACTGCAGCTACATACTTCTACATCTAAAACGATTCAATGCGAGGTGACTTCCTCTACTCTTTTTAATTTGGCACACTACACAATGGATGTCCTTACTACATAACAGTCATCCATCATACACACACACCCAGGATTAAAGTTTGGTTTGATAAGATTTTGTCTCTATCAACCCTCTTTGAAAGGTGAGTAGCCAAGAAAAGTGAACATAAAATTCAGGTACTAGTAAGACCTTAACATATATAAAAACCCAGTAGCCATGTCCAAACTACACTGTAATGAAGAGTAAACAGGATTACAAATCTCTGACAGTAGTCATTTCTTTAGTTTTTAGTAACTTCAGCAGTCAGTGTACATCAGAGAAGCAGGCCGCAGTGTGAGGTTGGACAGGACTGCTACAGTATACTGGCCAACAGGCCGAGCTGCAGTAGCTGCCCGGGCACGGAGCCCAGCAGAGGGTGATGGGACGAAGAGGGCAAAGCGAATTAGATAGAGAGACGGCGATAAAGTGATAGATAACTAGAGGTAGAATGACATAAAACAGGATGTGCAGTAGCAGGGAGGGATGTACTGTAGAGGGCAGCAGAGGGAGTGAAGGGACACAGAGGACAAGAGAGAGAGACCATGACTAACAAAGATAAAAACGGAATGAAGACAATATGTTTTGAGAAGGAAACTGAATTGGAATCTCGAGCAAAGATGGTTCCAGTAGATCATAACACTAAATGCACCCTCATCCTTAAAATGTCATTTTTTTGTCTCAGCGTGAAACATGTCTGCTTAGGACCCATCAGGGTCTCTGCAACATCCCAGGTATGGCCCACATAACAACAACATATTATTGTATGTATAACAGGTATTAGACAGCACTGTCTTTAGTGTTTCACTAGAGATACGGAAGCAAAAGGTCACCTAGCAAATTTGAAAAAAATAGCACCTTTGAGATCAGTGATGCTTCCATATGTAGCACTCATATCCATTATCTCTATCTCTAATCTGTAGAAGCGGATTTAACAATGTGCAGATCTTTGATGTTTAACATGATGATGTCATTCAACTTCAAAATAATTCCATAACTTAGGCCATGATTTCACAATATATGTGGGTTGAAGAGACATGTCAAAAGGTTTTGACCTTCAAACACAATTACTCAATATTTCACATTCACATTGTGAAAGAACTGAAAAAACACAAAGTAATCTGTAGGTCTATACGTTTCTCAAAAGAAACATTTGTTGTTTTGTTCTGAAGGAGAGCAAAAGGCCAGAACAGTTTGTGCTCCTTAAGAAAAAATGTGACAGAGGCCAGATTCAGCCCTGCGCAGCCACTCTGGGCTGCTGGTCTCCAAGGTTACGATGCACAAAAGAGTCGTTTGAATATTCAGAGCAATAGAGACACTAATTGTAGACATTAGTAAAGAATTCTCACTGTACGAACAATGCATTTTCTCTGAGTGTTCAAACAGCTGCACACTGAGCCGCAGATGGTTTGCTTTTATTTATTTTTCTTGATTTACTTAAATATTATGAGTAAAATATTGAAGTGAACGATGTGATTCATCACAGGTCAATTAAACCTAATGTGGGCAGAAATTAAAACCTGACATGCACTCCAATATGCAGTATCCAATAGGCAGTGGCTTACAGTATGGAGAACTGTTACTGTGTTTACATGCACTTAAGAAACACTGTGCAACCTACAGTGTGCAACCTACAGTGTAGGGAACCTGTAGGGAACTGTAGGTTGCTACTGTACAGTACCTGTAGGCAACTGCAGTAGCAGGTTTACATAACTGAGGTAGGAGATTGAGAAAACTGATTTCCCAAGCCCCAGTGTCTTGGCCATGTATACACATAACCAGGTTTCTATTCAGCTTCCTACATATGCATGACAAAAACTAAAGACAAGCACCTGCTGTGACAACAGTGAGATAGGGTGAAAGTGTCTTGCTGCATGTATACATGGATCAGCCACCAGGTGCATGTAAAGGTGATCTCTGTTAACCTGCAAAAACTGATTTCTCAAGGTAACCTGGCCGCATAAGAGTAAGAAGAAAGTGTTAAGATGCCTTTGAGCAAATTACTCCACCCTAAATGGCTCCAGTAGAGCCGCTGAGTGGCAAACAGTAGAGGACTACCCATGTGTGAAGGTGGGAAACTGAGCATGAATTAGAAAATAGCTGAAAAAGAGCAAGCATGCTCTGTGAACTTTCCACCATTAAAAAGGCTAAAAGAAGGGTTCTCAAGGGCATAAACAAAATCCATTATGTCACATCTCTGCTCTCTGTTGTAAAGGACAGGATTCCTGAGCGCTAACCTAACCCTTTCACCTGACCGAAGTCATGACATCATCCTCACAAGATGTGCAAACAGGAAATGTTAAAGGAGTGTTGTCAGGGAAACGGTGCAACTTGTCTTCAACAGCAACAGATGAATACAATTCAGAGCGAGTTCACAGACAGACTTTAGTTCCCCTTTCTGTGTCGCAAGAGGGGAAAAAACGGCCAACTCAAACAGAGAGGTAGTGTTGTTAAGTGACTACGAGCTCTCAGTGCCTACAGGTAGCTCTAACTGAACTCCCAGCTGAAGTGCAACAACACAGTGTTCAATGACAAAAACACACATCGAATTCAGCAGAGTCACAAAAAGAAGTAGTGAATGTAATAAATCAGTGAAGCAGAAGAATGCCACAGAGAAAGAGAGAGAAAGGGCAGAGAGACCTTTAAATAGAACCAAATCCATGAGAGCACAAAGAAACCAGCCTGACAGTAAATTGGTAATGTCAGGAGGCCAAATTAAAGTGTTGATTAGAGGCCGATCCTACAGTGTCTTTAACAAAGAGCGAAGCGGAGGATTATCTTGCTCTCATTCATTACAGAGATGGAGTGATTGGATCGCCCCATTAATAATACTGGACCTGTCTGTGTGTGTGTGTGTGTGTGTGTGTGTGTGTGTGTGTGTGTGTGTGTGTGTGTGTGTGTGTGTGTGTGTATATTTGTGCCGGATTTAATAAATGGAAACAATGACGTTCTGGATCAGTTGTCACCAAACGCTTTGCTATCATTTTTTTATTTCATAATGAAAAACGTTACATGCTGCCATGTTTTATGTCGAACAGGTAAAGGTAACAGTCTTTTGCCTTTCTTTATAAAAGCCCTCATCCAAAGGAGGCACTTGGCTCTGGGAAAAAGCACAGCTCAAAATCATAGTCTAGTCTGCGGCAGCGTTAAATGTGGGATTTATGAGTTTGTAAAAAGCTATGGCTGAGCTTTCAAAACTGATTTCAGCTCCTCTGCTTTCTCTGCTCGCATACATTCCTTTGAATCTGTGGCGGCTGGTGTGGTGCATAACTGACTGCAGAGCAAAACTGATCCATCAGAAGGTGTTATTGCTGTTTAGAGTGTATTTTTGGAAGTTAATTGCATTCATCTCCCACAGACTGACCTGCTCTTAAAAACAGTAAATGCAATATCTTTCCACCAATACCTATGTCTGTATAGATTATCTGTCATCACACACACACACACACACACACACACACACACACGCACGTACACGGAACAGATGAGGGAAATGGATCGGTCCTAACAGAACTGGAATAAATAGGGAGGTAATCAGGTGTGAATTCACTATCAGTTTTTCTTTCTGCAGTAATAAGTCATTCTCTCACTTTCTCTCTCAACGCATACGGACATTTCTGTTTTACACAACACTAATAGTACTAATCACAGGGATTCTAACACACCTACTGCCGGCGGTACAGTAGGGAAATGTTAGCCTGTCAGCTCCCAGAGGAATGTAACTACTCTGCCCTCTCCTCCCACAATGCACTTTTAGTCCATTTTTACACCTTCCCCCCTGAGCTTCGTATTTTCTTCTGTTTTTTATCAGTCATTGCCTATCTGTCCCTCCGTCTGTTTACCCCTCAATAACCTTCTTCTCCATCCCTCCTTGTCAGTCTCTTTATGGCTCAGGTCTTACACAATTATGTTAATGTGAATTATAATGTTTTAAGATAAAGAGGCTAAATGGAAACGATGCAATATATTGTAACGTCAACTAAAAATTATGCAATGTAGAAATACTTCCAATTTTTCCCCCGTGGGTGTGTTGCTAAAGTTTTCATGATTTATTCTACATTCCCAAATTTGGGGGAAAATATTCACTTGACAGTTGGTAGCTAAGCTAGCATGCCTGCCACTATCTGGTTGTTAGCTGGCAGCAGAGTGGCAGAAAGCAAACAGTAGATGCTGGTGTTGCACATGGACTCCTTGGAGAGCTGTAGCAGGTTTTCCTGGAGAAAAACACACATGCTACACACAAAAATACACAAAGTCCATCTAATGAGCTCTGCTGTTGCAAAGGAATATATTAAAAGTGTTTAATGGTACCGTATCTCACCTTGCATATTGTCTGAGAGAGACAGGCCTGAAAAGCAGCTGCTGACACTAGCTCACACTAATTGTGAAAAACTAAAGGCAACACCCACTGCACACACACACACACGCAAACCTGCATTTTTGTGCATATTTAATATATAACCAAGACCAGAATCATCTATACAATGCTACTGTTTGCAGTAAAACTAAACACATAGTTACTAGATAGTCTGCACACAAATATAAAGAGCAACCATCTTTGAGGGACAATGTTGCATTTTCAAATTGAGAAGATGACCCAAACTACACACTCTGACAAGCAGAGAAAATAACTTTCACTTGGTTGGTGCTGAGGTTTTAATGAAGTAGAAGGACAGAGGGATTGCTGAATTATCTGCATCAACTATAAAACTGACAAATACACTAAAATTAAAATTCCTCATAACACTAAAGAATGTACAAAACAACTACATGAATATTACAGTAACATTACTTTTCTAAACATGTGTGCCATGTGCATAGATGATGTGTGACCACCTCCTTTACACTGGAACAATGGCTGCCTTGTTCATTGGTGAACATTTATTTTTTTGTGTTGTACAGAACTTCCAAGATCCATCTTTAATATCTCAGAGGCACTCAGGTGAAGGTGTTGGCAGTCAGGTTGCTATAGAGACTACTGTATCTGTGAATCACTATTACAACAATGCCACTGGTTTCCTGGTCAGGGTATACAATAAACCAGGAGAATTGTTCAACCTGGTTTAAAAAGTGGCTTTTGAAACAGTTTTACAAAATAAACGTTATTCATTAAAAAGGATTAATGTCAAGCACCTGTGTTAGTACTCATTAGGGCAGGTGCACATTGCTCTGGCCCCTAGGTGGTCGTAAAAAGCTAGAATGGATCAATTAATTTGGTGAAATCAATGAGTAGAAACAGATAAAAGAATAGAAGCAGAAAAACTGAAAGAAATCGGGGGGGGAAAACTGTAGTGTCTAGAAACCAAATACTTGAGGATAAACAGCAGATTTCTGAAGTAACTCTTATCTTCCTTCAGGAAATTGGTTTAGTTAATCCACACCTAGGCTGAATCTAGGATTATTAGAAACCCTCTAACAAAACTTGAGGTAATCTGTGATCTGTGCATATGGTTGATCTTGACTGCGAGTCTAGAACTTGGCTCAAACGCAGACTCTGAACTGGTCTAAAAGTTCAGGAACTAATCCAGGTCAGTGTTGTACCTGTAAACCGACCGAGGGTGTTAGGACGGTCAATTAAAGTTGCATGATCAAGTGTACCAAAGGCACCACTTTACAGCAGGTCTAAAATAATAAGAGCTGGTTAGCTTAAGCAGTCATCTCTTATTTTGAGATGATTTTTTTTTTAAGCTGTCTTGGGAACTATTAGTGATCTCCTGACTGTTCAAAATTGTTATTTGTCCAGTACTTTTGTTTATAACCAAGTAACCTTCAAATCGAATGACATTCCATCAGCCTCAGCTGTACTGTGTTTAGTGTTAATCAGCAAATTGTAGCACACTAACGCGCTAAATTATGATGGAAACATGTTAAACATTACACCTGCTAAACATCAGCATGTTAATATCATCATTGTGAGGATGTTAGCATGCTACAATAGCATTTAGCTCAAAGAATGACTGTGCCAAAGTACAGCCTCACAGAGCTGCTAGCGTGGCGGTAAACTCTGTCTGTTAAGTTACTGATACAGGCATTGATAGATAGAATGCAATACACTGTTTCTGCTCATGATAATTTCATATATGTTCCTTCATACAAAAAAAAGCTGCTTCTTTCCTTGGATCAAATATTTACTGTGAGTTCTACAGTAGTACATCATTGTTTGCATTACATTCTAAGTGTGTGAATATGTGTCCAAAGCACTCACTTATTCTTAATGTAGCACTCTTACCTTCACTAATCATTCAAAGTTTTGCCCTGCAGCCCTTCATTAGCACCCTGCTCCTCCACTGCCTCTGTCCTCGCTGAGCGGCCCTCCTCCATCATTTATCAGTTCATGTGATCTCCACAGAACTGACACCAGTCACTTGACATGGCTTTCAATTTGCCGCTCGCTCACTCATTACACCTCACGTCTTCTTCATCTCTGATGTCTGTCTCTGTCACTCTCCATTGTAGCTGCCTCGCTTTGATCTGTGATCATTCGCACATCTCACTGCTGCCTCTGTCTCATTGTCCCCATATTTTGGTTTATTTATCTTTTCACTTTTTCTCCATTTTGGCCTCTTTTTCTCTTTACTCACTCCTGCTCCTTTATTGATACCTCTTTTTGTCAGTAGGCATCTCTCCTGAAAGGTTTGACAGCATATAAAATCACTATCTTCACTTTAGGCTTTTGTTTTATACATGTTTCTTTACTTGTCTTTCTTCTCTTGCATGTCGCCAGTTTCCCCACTTTTTTTTCTTTGTCTTGTTGGATTTTTTATGTTTTTCTTTGCCTCTTTTTTGCCTCTCCTCTACTCATCTCTGCTGTTAAATATTTTATTATATGCGCACTGACATGACACCACTGTTCCCTGCTGGAGCTGATGGTGTTTAGATCTCAAAGCAGAGGATGAAGAGGGAAACATGCAACACTTTCAGACACACATCTGAGCCTATTCACATAATCTTGAAGTGCAGTTTCAGAACAGCCAATCATATAAATTGTTGTTGAATTATGTTAAGAAGAGCAAGGTCAGAGAGAATAGATGCAAAGACAGTCCATTCAACATGGACATTAAATGTGGGGAGAATATATGCTGATGTAGCTTCCACTCAGACGTTTAGCAGAAGCTATTAAGTAACTGCTTAGGCACTGAAAATCTGCACAATTAGCATCTGTAGTGTGTTTTGTGTAGTTTATAGTGCAGGTGCAAACACAAACTGCTCTCTCCATTTTAGGAAGAAATTGGCCAGAGTTTGCATTTTAAATTATCAATCTATCCTGAATTTAACTGTGTTGGAGCATATACTTTTGTGTATCTGTACAATGTGTGGACTCTAGCGAGATGCTGCTGATAGCTTGTCTAAATGTGCGGGAGCCAACACTTCAGGGGAAACTAACAAGAAAAAGGAAAAAGGCAGCCAAAGAAAGACGAGTATGCACGTATAACAGTAAAAAATAAGAAATGCCAGCCATTAAGCCTACAGCTAACCCACTGACCCACAAATGACATAGCCAGTAGATAGTGTGAAACCCTGAGCATGAACAACCAGTCCACCACTGAAAAGGCAAGTCCACCAGGAAGATTTATAATTCAAACACTGATGAACAAACCTGTAATGGAACAGAGTGATACTTAAGTGCACCTTTAGTGCAGCTGAGGTAAACCCAACCTCCAGGAAATAATGTGATATTAAAGGATTGGTTCATCTGCATGACTTAATATCACAAGGGGCAACTGAAATTTTTTTTTCTTGTGATTTGGATGAAGCAACACTTTAACTCCAAATTCCCACCTAGAACAAAAACCATATCACTATAGAAATATTATCGAAAAGATGAATATTTGTACCGCACTGGGAAGCCGATATATTTTGCTAGTTTAAAAGAGATATTTGTTTTTCCAACGATGAAGACATTAACTAAACCAAACCTTTATACTGAAAAGTCGATATGTATGTGTATGTATCAAAGTCATTCCTGTATTGATTGTCTGATCAAATGGACAACAGGTTGATACAAAACAGCCAGATATCTTTAATGATAACCACATTTTAAGGTGTAATGTGACTTTTTGGAACAGCATGTTGCTCTACAGGGGAAAGATGAAATGACCATAACTGTGCAGGCCAAGCCTTCATACTGAACGTAGGCAAAGTATGGTACCACAGGGTGTTATGCCTTCATGGAAACTACTGACTAGTCAGTTTTCTGTCGTTTTGGTGCATGCAGCAGCAGCTGGTTTAGGTCGGACCTGGAGTGTGTAAGCTCATGTGAGGCAGACTAAACAGTAGGAAGAGGTAGGGAGGTCAGAGTGTCAGCCCGGGCTTACGGGGGGAAAAAATGTGGGTCACTTCTCGTTGACAGATCTGCTGGAATGTGCTGCCTGAATAAGCTTGCATTTGTGATTCTAACTATGAAGTATGAATTAATCCTCCCTGACGAAAACCCAGAGTTAGTATTTATGTCTGCAGGCTGCAAATGCCACATCTCTTTCAGCAGAGTTGGGCGTCCAGCGGCTTTTTAGTGTGTTTGTCATTTTTCACACAGAGCAGTTAAAACAGACAAAGTGATGCTGCAGAGATGTGGGTGTGTTGCAATGCAGTTTTGAAACTTCTTTGAAAACTTGACAATTTTCCGTCTTAAAGACAGCTCAGGCAGCTGATCAGCGGAGTGTCAGTGTCACGCTGCATCATTCAAATCTTCCCACACAGCTGCACGGCTCTGCTAGCTCTCTGCCTTATTGTTCACACGCTCCCTCTCACTGCCTCTGTTTTCTAGTCCATAAAGATTTTAGCCATCCTGATAAAACTCCTATATGGTCCTTACTACTTTTTAGATCTAATTCTAGTTTTTCTTTACACTGTTGTAACTCTCTCTGCCTCTCTTTCGTCCCTTCTGTCACAGTCTCCCTTTTCTTTAAACTTGTCTTTCCCTCTTTTCAACCCAACTTCCTTTTTCCACACTGTTTTCTCTCCTCTCTTTGCTTCCCTCACAGTCTCAGAGACAGTAATGATTGCTCCTGTCATCCGGTCAGCTAAACTGTCTGAGACTGGTTTGTGCTGGTAAATCATATCGCAGCTGCTGCATTAAGAACCTTTAATCAACTTTTCAGCAACTGAGAAAAAAAAAACGCACTGATATTGGCTTCACACCAGGAAAGAAAAAGACTGAAGTTAAAACCAATCTCCCAAATTGGATATGTGAGCCAAACAGGAGCCTCTAATGGTCCAGAAAAGGTCTGAAATTATATTCTGGGTGGTTTGTAAATTAGCTGATAAGGAAAGCAACATTAAACTGCCAGATTTTGCATTGGAGTTTAGTGCGAAGTGCTCGAGCACAAAGAGAAGAGAGGAAGAAAAGGAGAAAGAGAGGAAGTGGCACATATCAGGGCTGAAGCTAAGACAGCTCCTATTGTATTGAATCAAAGCACCGCTAATTGGTACAATTATAGAGACAGGGTGAGAGAGAATACAGAGCTCTGTGTGTGTGTGTGTGTGTGTGTGTGTGTGTGTGTGTGTGTGTGTGTGTGAGAGAGAGTGAGAGAGATGCACACACACAAGACAGAAGCAGATGAGAGTGCGTAAAGATAGCAAAATAAATGAGTTACACGTGTTTATGTAATGTAGCAACAATTAAAACAAACACTATCTGGCAACAGGTATCTGTTCCACTTCTCGATGGAAGGAAGTGAAATTCTTTGGAGTCAGAGCACTGGAAGGATGAATAATTTACACCGCATTTACGGGATAATGTAGTTTAAACCTTGCTCAGCATTTCTTTGCATAAGTGCTTATTGCACATACTTCCACATCTGACCCTAACTGCTTTGTGTGATCTTTTATAAAATTAAACACGAGTCTGGAGTGCTGTCGGTGCTGTGTTTCACCGGTTATGTGCTGCAGGAATAGGAGCAACGATCCAAGGTGGAGCCAAGTGATGATCAACTGCTGGGGGTGCAACGGGGCCTGAGCTGGAGTGATGAGAAAACCAAACTGTATGTGGTGAGGAGGCGCTGCATCTATAAATCTCTTTTTAATACCCTGCAGCCATGTTGTTTCCCCTCACAACAATAATTCACAAACAATCCAATAGTGGCGTTGCGTGGGAAGCCCTGTTAGATTAAGTCATTACCGAACTACCCTGAGGATTTTTTATAACCAGACCAACACACTCATAAACACACACAGATTTATAAGTAACTTATTGAGGTTTAAATTTGCACACACATCTCACTAATGACACACTGAGCAATTACCAGAAGAAAGCAGCGAAAGACAGCTGCATAACGCAATGTCTGTTGTCTAGATGACCACATAGTGCTGGTTTGCCATTCAAACACACTCCTACACTCTCAGACAGACACCAATTACCACTTCATTCTCACTATCCGAGTCATCTGTGGGGGAGACAAGGCAATTCAATTTAAAACTGATATTGAACGAAGCTGCTACACAGTATGTAATTATACCTTGTTTGCCACCTGCCAACCCTGTGGTTGCTGTCTCTGTCCATTTTTGACACACACACACACACACACACACACACACACACATTAAGCTGTGCACATTTTCAGTAGTCAAACCTCATTTCACAGAATGAAGTCTATATGCTTGTAGAAGCAAGGGCATTGATTCAATATTCTTTATATTCTCCTAAGTGGGCCGTCACATGGACTCGCCGTGAAATCCAGCAGATGGATCCATAAATGGAAAATGACTAAGGTGAGGTGCTTTCAACAGCCAAAGTGTGTACTTTGAACTAAACCATGAGTGTAGATTACTAGACGTCATAAAAACAGTCGGGCAGGATTTAAACCTGAAGTTAAGAAATTTAAGTCTTAAAATTCAGCCAAGTGTTTTGTGTTTCATTGTGATTCATACTCGTCAGTCAGTTGCAGTTTCAAAAAACCAAAACATCCCATTTGAAGCCAGGATGAATCTGTGGCCTTTTTTAAGGGTAGAAAACAGGCTCTTGATGTCGCGGTGACCCTTCAGAGCGGAGAACTTCTAAGAAACATTTGAGGTAATTTGGGTAAAGAAAAATCTGACAAAACAAACTGCAGAGAGAGATGGGATTCCTTTCAGCTTTCTGCTGGGGAACGGACAAAAACACACCCTGTTGGGATATCAAACAGGACCCATGGTGTTCTGCAAACACATAAGGGGTGGGGGAGACGGCCAGAGTCAGATCATAAGCATGTTTTCATAACACACTTTCCCTTTCTGGAAGGTGTGTGTCCATGTGTGTAGGAGTCCATGATGTGTGTGTAAGTCTGTAACTAACAAGTGGTTCAAAGAGTCACTGTTTAGACTGCAATGGCAGGAAACGCCCATCTCCTCTCTTACAACACACACGTAGACAGACAGTGGGAGTCGAGCAGAGCGCAGCGTCTCCTGAGAGCAAAACATACCATACCAAAACAGACAGTATAATATCCAAACCGCTCTTTCTGAACTCATCTACCTCTCATACCACTACATATACACAGACTACATATGAGTAGTCATTCCTCAGTCACTTAGCCCAATACCTGCTCAGTAATACCTGGAGAAATGAGTCCAGCACAGGACAAGAGAAAATGAACTTCACATCCAGGAGGTCAGATCCTGTAGCTCTAAAAAGTATTATGATATACTTAATGTGAAAACAGCCATAATGTGACTATCATCTTATCATTTTCTAAAGGACAACAACATGTCTGCAAACATCCATCACCAATTCTTTGGACAAATTCCTATGTCCACCTTTTAATAAACTACACAGAGAACCCGATTCATTATGACAATTCACTTTTTTTACATCTTTGCTGTTCAACTTCAAATAAAGTAATGTCATATATAAGATTTCTCAAAGAAAAAATTGACAACACACTAAGATGATGACTCATGATGAGCAATTACATTTCTGCCTCAACTTGTGCTGCCCTCGAATATTGCAGAATATGTGGATTTTCTGTCTTGCTGCTGTTGCCAAACTAACTTTCAAATAAGCTGCAACTGAAAGTGTGTCAAATGTACAATCTCGGAGTTTACAGAGTAACAGAAAGTGAACGTCGCAATCCAATTAGGTTACCACTGATGTTTTCCTGTCCTTGCGTTATCGGCCATCTAACTATGGCTCTAATTTATTTTTAGATCATTCAGCAGTTAATTTCTTGGGGAAATAAAATCTTAGTTTTTCCATTAATTTTAAAACTCTTGTATATACAAATCATGAAACATCAGCATTGTTACTCTCCTTCATCACTCAACCATGTTCATAATGTGTTGTTGGTACTTACGATCCAAGCCGTTTATGTACTTCATGGATATCTCACAATGTCCCCACACGGCACTGACGATGGGATACAGCTTCTTGCCTTTCAGTCCTCTAAATGCGACTCCTAGATACTGTCCATCCACCATGAAGCTCAGCGTCCCTTCGTCCATGTCCAGAATCACTAGCAGAGAGTCCGGCAGGGTGAATGGCTCCTCCGGCTCCAGGAAACAAGGGTAAGAGGGCAGCGAGCTGTGGGCCCTGTTCTTACTGTCATGGTAGAGCCTTTTGCGTCCCAGATCCCAGCCCCAGGATTCGCAGTCCGACCCCACCAACGCTGTGTACCCGACAGAATGTAAAGGAGCTTCTGAGGTTGCCACCCCAACCACAGCGTGGGTGCCACGCTGCCGAGACGGCCAGTGGATCTTCCACACGTGGAGCCCCCGTGTATATCCGACCCGCCCCCGGATGCAGTCCGTGCTCTGAGCGACCGGGTGGCGGTGAAATGTCAATTTATCATCGTCTTTGATGAAGATGTTGAGCGAGCGGTCGTCAGCGTTCCACGCGTGACGGTGCTGGGTCTCCAGTCCAGCACAAGGCATGTCCAGTAGGAGATCCAGCCTGGGAGGTTTGGAGAAATCTGGGTCCCTCAGTTCTGGGTGCTGCCGGCGGTGAGCAGAGGGCCGGTAGGACGGGGAGCCACCACTTTCCCCACGACTGTCTACCGATTTAATGCCGCCAGAGATCTTCTGTCCCATGGCTGCAACGGAAGGGTTGACAGAAGGAGGGGGAGGAAGGGGGAGGGTGGTGTTTGTGCAGGTGGGTGCTGCGCTGCGTACAGCTTGACGTTACCTCATCAATGCGGTGGAGCTAAGGTAAGAGTTCCTAACTGGAGAGTGGTGGAGGGAGATGAAGGAGGAGGTGATGGATGAAAGATGTAGGCGATCTGGTTTCATGCCACAAATGTCTTCAGAAAGACAAAGCTGCTGTCACTCCTGAGGAGAGAAGGACAAGAGAGAGAAAAAGATTTAAAAAGTGGATATTAACCGCTGTGTTTCAGTTTTCAGCAAACTATAGTCTAAGGAATGAGCTTGAAAAAGAACAACAGATACAAAGAGAGCGATGATTGAAAGAGAAAGAAAAAAGGGTAGCTGAAAGGGAATTACACTGTTGGCAAAACCCCGTTTCACAGATTCTGTGTGGTTTTGTTTTGATAGGAATAAACAATGAACAGGATGAACAAGCATATACACACTGGCATAAATACACATACATATTTCCTCTTACTCATCCTGCATCCTCTCAACCAAAGTCATCCGCCAATACCAACACATGCATGCAGCCCTGCAAACATTGCCCAGATTTGAGGCCGGCACGCTCTTATTTAGGTAAAGTTATTTAATGAGTATTGTCAGATTGTAAAAATATGAACACAACGGGAGGAAAATAAAAACACCAGGTAATAATTTATCTCCATTCCTTAGTGGAAATAATTGAAATTGAAAAGGTCAGCTTGACTCCTACTTACCCTCACACACTACAGATGAACAGATAAATACATAGATAGTACAGTATGTGATACACAAGGTAATCTGTAACAGTAGCTTTTTGTTTGTTTTCTGTCATGATAGAAAACCCAAATCCTAGTGATGGTTGATATTGTGCTTTAATTTTTAGCATGTAATTTCCATTTTTATGTAATTTTCTGCATAATGTGTTAGTTTCCAGTGTGGGCGGGACAGTTATTGTTCAGTTTTGATTCAGTTTCAGTTGAATTCACTTTTGAATTTTGGTTTATTTGGGCTATAAGTGACACTGTGTTGAAAACCACAGATCATAAAACTGTTTCAAAATGTATGTTCATGTTCAATCTATGCAGATTTTAATATTAATGTTAATTTAAAAAGATCAGTGGGAATAGTTATAGTCTATAGTCTAAGTCCAAAAATGTTTTTTATTGAAGTTGTTCGTCTAATCTCATATTTATTGTTGTCATTTTAGTAAACAATCATTACTCTTGAGCATATAAAGCCACTACAAAGATCTTGCACAGACACAGAGACAGGTCTGTGTGGTTAGACTGACGTAGTCATCTCTTCCAGGAATGAGAGCTGGTGCTTCCTGTTCACAGGAAAAGTCTTTTACACCTTGGGCAGACAGGGAAGTGGATGACACAACTCGCTGTGTCTCATCTATCTGCTGCTTGTCTTTACCTCAGCCGCCACAAGCCGCAAAGTCCCGATTTATGTTTATGTGAACACTGAACTGACGCTTATTCTGGTAAGAGTATCTCACACCTTGATAGAAGTGATGCACAGCTTATTTAGGTGTCAACGCTGCACTTTGTACACGTTCCAAAAAAGTTAAAATATAAAAGATAGGTATAGAAGCTTAAATGTTGTTCTACTGTTGAAAGTATAGTATTATTATGTGAAATCCTGGTTAATGCTTTGTTAGTCTATCTTTATTCAGTTTATAGTCTCAATCTGTACATTTAATGCCAAAAACAGTGAGCAGAAAATATACACATACTCTACATACACTGCAAAAAGACAACTTTACAAAGGCCACTGTTTGTATTTCTCTAACATTTAAATGCAGTAAAGTTAATATAAAAATACATACAATGTTTTTATTTTTAACCA
The DNA here is from genome assembly GCA_036023655.1 of Nannoperca australis. NCBI lineage: Eukaryota > Metazoa > Chordata > Actinopteri > Centrarchiformes > Percichthyidae > Nannoperca > Nannoperca australis. The sequence goes on along the minus strand of JAVQJD010081920.1, from coordinate 18,361 downwards.
AAGACTGACGACACAAGCACAATATCCCCACCAAACCAGTCAGCCACCACAGCACAGAGTGAGATCATGGTGCAATTCTGTGTGAAATTTCTAAAGCCTCTCCCCCCCCCACACGCACACACACACACACACACATCTCATTTTGGTCGCTTGCATTTTCCCTCTCTCTCTCTCTCTCTTTCTGGCTTTCTTGCTGTGAATGAGGTCATGGCAGCTGGCAGCCAATGTGTGCCACCACTCAGTTCACTCCTCAGCATGAGAGGGTTCAGTGCTCGGACACACACACACACCGCTGCCTCAGTGTGTGTCATCACGGCTGGCAGGTGGGTTAAGGGTAAACACTGTATGGAAGATTCCAGAGTCATCACAGCCAAACGTCAGTCAAAGAAAACACAATTTAACACTGTACACCCTCTCATTGTGTGTATGTGTGTGTCTCAGCTGGCCCAGTCTGGCACAGCATGTGGGTGACAATCTGGCATTATGGGGCTGTCATCAAGGAGGCACTTGACCTCTGACCCCATGTCGTCACGGTCACCGTTGCGTAGTAACCCCTCAAGAGGCTGGCCATGGGCTGGCACAGCGTCTGCTGCTGCGAATAACGGCAACATGCTTCAGCCATCTGTTGTTTACTTTCCCTCCATCTCTCTCTTCTTCTGCCGCCAAGTCATTTAGGACCAACCACATCCCATCGTTCCCCCCTCCCATCATCTTTACTTTTCACTCGGTCAGACAGGTATGGAGGAGACAGAAGATCACATGGTGCCACACATATGCAAAGAAGGCGCACTCACACAAATGCAAAATGCAGGTGATGCTATGATATAGGGAGGCAACTTAAAACTATTTTCGATCTATCGATAAAACTGCTGATTAGATATTTTTGATTAATCATTTGGATTATAAAATATCAGAAAATAGGCAATGTCTTCAAATAATCACCAACAGTTAAAAATCCAAAGGACATTACAGTAATTCCTCAACTTTTAGAAGCTGAAACAAGAACATATTAAGCATTGTTACTTGAAAAATGACGAATGATTATTTGATTATAAATTATTGTCAATTAATGTTCTCAGTAAACAAATTGATTAATCAACTAACTGTGGCTGTATGCCTACTATGATTTTGAGTTTGGGTATTGCTCTGCAATATAACATTAATAGGTTTTACAGCGGTTGGATGTTAGGGTAAAACCTAGCGAGAGACTGGGAGAAAAAAGAGAAAATTGGTAAAGTTGGCAAAATAAAAAGGCACTGACAAGTTCTATTAAAATTGAAAGTATTCTAAAAACCTTGTCAAAAAAGTGGAAAAGGCTGACATAAGAAGGGAGAGGACAGACAGACAGCAATATGTGGGATGCCTTCATCTGGTTTCTCCTGCTGTACTACTAACGAGTTCCAATCACTAAAAAGCATGTGAGGGCGGTGTGTGTAACACACACACACACACACACACACACACACACACACACACACACACACGCTGAGGAACCTCTCACTCATACTGTACCACCCTCAGAGAACAGACCAGAAATGCCTGTGGGCTTTTCCACAGAACTCAGGTCAAACTCTCCAGAGGATCCAAATAACTATGTTTAAATATGAACTCATGACTAAGAGAAGATTAAGTTTTCCCAAGTAATGTTGAGTACAGCAGTATTTACTGTACGTGTGAGATTGCTTGTTTTGTCTGACAACCAGTGACCCACAAGGCCACACAGGATTCATAGGTAGACAGTCATTCAGTCTTCCTGCTTTTGTATTCATGCATCAATGTCTGGCCCAAGAGCATGCTCGTGTGTGTGCATGTCTCCTTCATATCCAGCCACCTGCTGACACTGTGACAGGAGCAGAAACAGTTGCTGTCCTGCACCACCAACACCGAGCATGGAAACAGTGGGCTTTGCTTATTCACTCTCTTGCCAGGAGTTAAATGAGAAAATCAATACCACTCTGATATAAGTCTCCAGCCAGCAGTCGGTTAGCTTTGCTTAGTTTAGGTTATCATAAAGACTGAAAACAGGGGGGACAGCTAGCCCGACATTGTCTGAAGATGGTAATGATCCATCTCTCAACAAGAATAAATAAGCTTATTTCCAAAAATGTCAAACTATTTCTTTAAAATATGTTTATTCTCCAAACTCAACACCATTTCAGCCAAAGTTAATACACAACTTCCCCCCTAGATCATGGAGACATCGGGGAGATTCATTTGGCAAGACAGTTCATGCAATGAAACATTTAATGAACAGCAAAAACATTTCATGCATCCGTTTCTGTTATCACATGAGAAATTCAGCAGCTTCCTCCTGAAATATTGAGGTGCCTGTCTTTCTGCGAAGGCAACAGCTATGAGTCTGCATTCAGATGTGTCGGCGGTGTGCTAAATGAACTTTCTGACTCACCTTTCAAGGGTCGTTGAGCTCGTATTATTCTAGCCGTTGTCAATTCTGATTTAAGTGCAGAATTGGGTGGTGGGTTCATTAAAAAAAATGGCTCTCTCGCTGATATGTTGGTCAAGCTTGACATTCATCACAGAGAGCAGCAGAGCCCTAACACAAGATTTTAAGAACAGGCAAAGGCCAAACTAATTTCATGAGTCTCATTATAACTAATGTATTGAAGTTCAGCTCATAAATTGTGTCCTTGTTTTGCCTTTTTACTCAAAAAAATACTTTTATTCACATCCTAAACTTGGACCATTTCACTTTTTACCACTGTTACATAACTGATTTGAAACCACCCCTGACCTTATTTGAACCTTGACTGTCATGCTAAATTACAGCAACTTTTCCTCATTCCTATGACGTCTGAAAAAAATGAATCACAACGTGGTCACTTCTTCCACTTTCCACTCCTGGGGGGGACATTAGGGCACCGCGGCATATAAAAACTGAGCTCACATGAAAACACACACAGAGAAAACAGAGACAGACAAACATTTATATTATATCTCTTCATAGCAACAGCTGTACCCACTAGATTAAACAAACGACCACCCTCTCTACATTGCTGACATTCATTCCTACTGAGGGAATCCCTGGGTAGCTGAAGATGCCAGAGCTAGACGTAAACTGTACCGTCTGGCTTCTAACAAGATGTCAAAATACAGAGAGACTCCAGACTGGGACTTTAAACGTATCTTGCAGCTGATGAGAACAAGTGGTGCACTCATGTAGACATATAGACATCTCAGGACTTATTAGGCAGTTGTAGGAGATATCACTACCATTTTATCACCTTCTCTCTTTGTAGGTTTTTATCTTTGTAGTGTTTCCTCACACTCCTCTATTTCCATCAACTTTCTATTCCCCCTACCACTCCATTTGTTCTCTACTTTTCCCCCTATTCCACTATCAATTTGTCTCTCTGCCTGTCTCTCTTTCTCGCCGTCTCTCTGCCTGTACAGTACCACTAAATCTATGGAGACTACGGCAGAGCTGACACCATATCAATTGGTACAAAATTTTGTCAGGCCTCCCACCAAATGCCCCAGCGTCTACCATGGGGCTATCAATGTGAGCTCAGCAAGCAGAAAAAGCACGGCCTGCAATTCACACCCAATTGCATGAGCACACATGCTCAAAGACAGGCACAAACACCAGTCAAACAAAGATGAAATTGACTGTGTGTGTATTTAGGAAAAATGACATTATCCACACGTTAATTGTTGCCTTTAGTGAAATTTCCCAGTTCAGAATCAGTTTTATATATTCTCACTCCAGTCTGAAAAGAATGAGCCTCACTCCCATTCTTCCAACGCAGTCTGAATTATTTTATGAAGTAACTCCAGTCATCGTTTCCCTAATGAATCATGTTCACTCTCCCACATCTTCCTCCTCTGCTCACATTAATCTGCTATTCTCATGTAATGCAAAATTTCTTCCTAAAACTCCCTCACTCTTTTTCTTAAATACGGACTTTGGTGAGACTTGAGTCTCGTTGGTGAGCTAAATGCAATGCAATGCATTCAGAAAGATTGAAATAGAGACAATGAATGAACACACACACGTCTGCTCCTGAGTTCATATATATTTCTTCTGTGCCTGCTGTGACACCTCAAAATCCATGGTGCCCTAAGGGAAGACCATTAGTGCTACAGTGATGGAGCACTCCTTTACAGACACCTACGCAAAACCTATTCATCTCTCTCTTTCACACACACACTTATGGATACCCACACATACACACATAGGGCCTTGGCGATGCCATCCATAAAGCTTTCCCTGGTAGCAGTAGATTCAGGTGGCAGATTCACAACCCCAGCAGTAATGAAACTGAATCAAAGTCTGCCTGAATATGACGCACTGCTGCTGCCTCACTCACTTAACATCCAACGCACTTGCACAAGAGTGTGATGAAACGTGTCACACACAAGTCAAACACAACCCATTAATAAAAAATAAAAAAGAATTTAAAATGCAGTCATGATGGAATGATGTCTAAAACACCATTTGGGACACTAATATTCACTTTCAAGTTTCATTTGATGGTTTAAAACACTTAAGAGAGGGAGATTTAGGAGCTAAGAGTAAAGAATAAATCACTTTATTAATTAGTAAACGGCAGAAAATTAATCAATTCTAATAAGCAATTAATTGTTATCAAGTTATTTATTAAGCAACAAGAGAGCCTACGGACAAGCTACCAGCTAGTTGCTCAGTGAGGCTATACGTAGGCACCACAGTGCTTTGAGTTAAATGCTAACGTCAGCGTGCTAACATATTCACAGTGACAATGCTAAGCTGCTGATGTTCAGCAGGTTTACATGTTACCATGATAACCTTCTTAGTTTAGCGTGTTATGTGTCATACCATTAGCAATAAATACAAAGTACAAGAATGGCATTGGTTTTCCAGGTATTTGGTTTTAAAGCAAAGTATCAGACAGATGATGTATTCAATGTCTACAAATGCGAGGATTTGCTGCCTTTCTATGTTTTATATTGTAAATGATATATGTACACTTGCGTTTTAGACTGGTGGTGAAACAAAACAAGCAATTTGAAGGTGTCACTTTGGGCTCTGGTAACTGGAGAACAGCATTTTCACAGTTTTCATCAATTAGTAAAATGATAATCAACAGATAATGGAAATAATTGCAGCCTTAGCTCTGTGACACACACACACACACACACACACACGTTTAATGATTGTGGCACTTGTCTCTTTCATCAGTGTCCTGCAAAATTGCTCTGTGCAAAGTGGAAAGCAGGGTGCTGCAGCAGGACATTTGACAGGGACACACACACACACACACAGTTATCAAGATTATTTAAATCGAAGGACTTGCTATAAAAAGCAGGCAGAGGCTGCGGTGGAGGAAGGCTGTATGAATTTGACAGAAATAAAGAACAAACAATGGAAGAGATGGAGAGAGAGAAAAACAGGAGTCAGCAGCTGACAAAACAAAAGGATAAAGTCAGAAAGGAGTGCTGCTATCTCTCTATCCCAGGATGGACCACACAAGCACACCCTCCCACTCCAATCCATAGACACACCACTGTGAGTAAAGCTACTGCAGGCAGTGCGGAGCAAGCCGTCAGATTAGAGGTGTTGGTAACATATAGACAAACAAAGTGTTTAAAAATAGAAAGCAGGGTCTATCCTATTATTGTATGTGAGTGGGGGAAATCCTCTGGTAGCTTATCCCAGAACTCTTAACTCGCTATCTCTCCCCAACAAAAGCACACACGCACACACACACACACACACACAAACACACACACACTGGGGTATCCCAGCTGGGGCCTCGAGACCATTAAGAGCATTAAAGGCGACAGAACATAAGTAAGAAGGGGGAGAGAGGGAGGGAGGAGAGGATCAGTGCATCATAGCATCCACAGGAGAATAAAATGTT
>JAVQJD010081920.1:0-10000 GCA_036023655.1 Nannoperca australis | reverse complement strand
CATGCTGCTGTGAGGCAGAGTTCAGGTTTTATGTTTTGAGGAAATATTTCACTGTTGATTTTCCCTATAAAATAAAGATTTACTTTAAAAGTGATGATTCTTTGTATTTTTAGGCAGTTGTGTACGCATGAAGTAAGTTAAAATTCTTGATTGTTTATGTATACACTAGTTTAATTGCTGTAATCCTACCACTTCTATTTCGTAATCCTGTTTAATGCAGCAATCAATCAATTCTTCCATAAAGATAAATTACGTGTTCCTTCCCAGTCCTAGAAGAAGATTGTGGAAGTCTGGATTTTTTATATTACCAAAAGAGAGGACCTGAAAATGCTGCACTGACAGTGAAGGATCAACTTTAAAGTCAGAGTTTCCATAGACAAGTTGAACCCCAAATATATGCGGGCTGACCTCATTATTTTACTGCTGCTAATTTACAGTTTAATTTGCATGTAAAATAGAAACCCTCAAACGCAGCCCCTTAATTTTCCTGGATTAGAAGCTTTTCCGGGGTTTAGTTTTGGGCGGATTTGCTTCAAACCAGTGATCGCCAAAATTGATCATGTCGTCCTGCATCACAGCAATAACTGTATGTAAATTCTTTTGAGGGCAAATTCCCTGATAAAGTCAAAATGCAGTAAATGTGTCCAGTTCACCGTGTATGTTTTCTGCCTCTTTTTGTCAGTGTGAGTGTCAGTGTCCATGTATGTTATTATGTGATTGTGATGTCAGTATATTCCTGCATCGATGTACTGAAACAAATCTCTGTACATTTTAAAGTTACTGAACTGTCTAGTAAAGGGATACTCATTTCTAGCATTCTGAATAAGAAACCAAAGATACAGTTTGACATTAAAGCTTCAAATGGAGGATTGAGCTTTGCTTGGTACATCCCCCATCTTCTCTGCAGGACCCTGCCGTAAACTGCCCCCTGATTTTCTGCCTCAAGGAACAGTCACACTTAAGGGACCCCATGGGGTCTGAGGAGAGTGTATGTATGTGTGTGTGTGTGCGCGCGTGTGTGAGACAGAGAGAGTTAATCTGCAGGACAATGGGGGCCCTATCCTCACCCCACACATGCAGAATTAGGGCTAGGGGCCTCACAGCTGAGCAGCTTACTGACAATAGAATCTGGAAGTGTGTGTGTGTGTGTGTGTGTGTGTGTGTGTAATGCCTCCTGCCAACACACGTGTCAAACACAAAGCCATCCAACTGTCCACACAGCCCAGGGGAAAAGGAGGATCGAGGGGGTGGGGGGTAGATAGATGGATGTAGGGATGGATGGAAGGGGAGAACAGGAGCACAGAAGAAAGGAAATGGGAGGAACAGAGGTCTGAAACGTGCAGCCTCAGGGTGAAGGGTGAGGACAGTTGGGAGGGATGGGGAATAAAACAGTAGATGGTAGAATTACGGTGTACAGATGGCTGAGAGACAGAGCGACAGGAGCACAGCCTGTTTGGATGAGGTCATAGCAAAAGAGTTGATGATGAAAAAGACATTGGCTGATTTTGTGTTGAAATGATTAGCTGTTTTTTTCACAAACATGTTGTTCTCAAATATTTATATTCTTGTCCTTGTGAGGACCCCAATTATTGACACTGATCTAAAACTGCTCTTACTTCAAATTCAAAAGAAATCGTTTGATATATTTGGGAAATATGTTTATTCACTTTCTTCCCGAGAGTTAGATGAGAAGGTCGATTAAATTAATGTTTTCACAGCGGTTATGTGCTGGACTATTCACTGGCAGGGCACAGTGATTCCTTGGAGTCATGTGGTCACTGTGAGGGTGCCAAACACATCGGAGACTCCAGGAAGCCATTGCACCCCGCCAAGGAATAGTCCCTCACATCGCACCTCGTAAAACATGTCTCCTTTTTTTTTATCTGCTGCTGATGTTGCACCAACTTTGGTTTATCCTTAGTGACTGTACCCATGCACACTTACTACCGAGGTCTTTTACTATTTCTACAAACAAATCGATGATGCAAATCCAGGAAACATAAAAAGCATAACTTTCCCATTTAGATAAATCTACAAACTCTCAGATGAATTTGCTTAAAAAACTAAACTATGGTATCAATTGATGCTGAATTTTCATCTAATTTATTCTAACTTAATACCTAATCCTACTTTCAATCCTAACCCTAAACCCATCTCAACCTTGAACTAACATTAATTTAGCCTTTATAAAACACAAATCTAATCTTAATTATAATCTTTACACTAAACCCCAATTCTTTCCTATGAGATCCCCTTAAAGGAGCAATGCCTGGTAAAATGTCCCCACATCAGAGGGTTGTCTTTATCTGAGGACATTCACAAGACAAGAACAGCAACATTCAGCTGTCATACTGTGCGAACACAAACGAAAGTCTCGTTGAAACACACAGGCACTCCTCTCCTTCCCTGTTACACATCGATACAGATGCTGGCCATCTGAGTACAGCAGGTAGGCATTAATTCAGTCTGGCTGCACAATCAATGATGGTAAATGGAGGCAGCAGAAGGGACAGACAGCAATCTGCTGCTTTCATTTCCGTCTCTTTCTCTCTCTCTCTCTCTCCCCCCATTAAAACACAACCTTTCCATGTCTTGTTTCATTATAGGAAAGCTCTCTAAGTGAGTCACTGGCTCACTTTGTACAGCTCACATGCAGTCTTCTCTCTCTTTCTTCAAATACAGTCACTGGGAATCATGTCTGTCCCTTGCTCTCTGTACAATATACAGCTGTCTCTTCATAAAGGCACATTTTCCATCCGCACTAGCACTGTCAGGCTGGTTTAATACGGTTTGCAGCTCACACTCTCATTCTGCTTTTGCAACGCACTTAAGACAGCCGATTTCCACCAAACTGTATTTCACAACTTTAAAGGGTTGTTTTGTCTTAACCCTTGTGCTACCCTGTGGAGAAGACACTGGGTCAAGACAGTGGGCCACTGGGTCAATATGACCCGGCAAGGTAGCACAAGGGTTAAGAAAAAGTGTCAGAAAGTCAAATTCTCAAAAATACTTCACATGACAATACGTGGCCTGCGATCACATGACAATCATATGTCATTGTTTCCTGTTTACACTGGAGGAGCATTGTCAAAAATATCACATTTCTGTAACCCTGATGTTTCAAATGTATTTCAGTTGAATGTATTTCTCTTTTATAGCTGCCCGATGGCCTCTTTCTCTCTTTCCTCCCCTCTCCACCCTCCCTCTCTCTGCGCTCCACATCTCTCCTCCTCCTCTATCTCTGCTCATCCATCCATCAATCCAGCCACTCCCTTGCTACTCCTCTCTTCCCACACTTTTTCCCCACTGCCAGTCCTCTTCCTCATGCCTCCCCTCCCTTCCCTGCCCCTCCTCCTCCCATTTCTCCAACATCTGCCGATCTGCGTCTGTCACTGCTGACCCTTCGTTGCCACGTGCCAAGCCCTCCTCTCAGTGTCCCACAGAGACCCTAAATCATTAACACACACACACACACTCTCTCTCTGTCTCGCTCTCTCTCACACACACAAGTTTGTGATAGGTGGCTGTCTTCTGCCCACAGAGAGCGAGAACAGCACACAAATTCAACCTCCGATTGCAGACATTACATCACTACATCGCTGTATCATTTGTCAATTAAATGTCTTATAAAGGCCAAATCCTTCAATTAAAAGGGGCCTGGACCACATGTGCAGAGAATCTCAACAGATTTAAGATCATCAGTCTAAAGCGCTCATTACATTACAGCTACAAACACGCCAGCACCAAAATTGGCATTTGGGTTTAGGGTTAAAGTCGTGCTAAAACACACACTTAAAGACTCCCACGTTAATGAGAACGATGGTGCTGTTCAGCAAGATAAATGGATCCCATGCTGTAAAGTCACTACCAACTGATAAGTTAAGGCCTCAGCGTCTGTATCAGTAGTTGTAAAGTAGTATTGCTAAATCTCTTTTACTGGCCAAGGCTAGAAGTCATAAGTGTAACTTATAAGTTGCATTGCAAATTTAGATGCAGGCTGCAACAATAAGAACAATACTGCCATATAGCAATATACTGCATCTTTTACCACAGGGGGAAAAAAGCATTGTGTCCACAACATAAAATAGCTTCTAGCACACTGCTGCCTCTCTTAGATATGCTGTTTTACTTCTTTCTTACTGGTTTTGTTTATGGTTCAGTATCAGCTAATCTTTCCTTTCACTTCAAGGTGGACATTTCTCAAGATGCCAAAAGAAATGTCAGAAAACCACAGTGACACGTACTGCATTGTCTCCTCACACCAGCTGAGTAAAGACACATCTGCTAGTCTTTGTGTCTGCACCTCATACATCAGGTGTGTGCGTCAAGCCCACATGTTTACTGTAACAATTTGCATGTGGATATGGGAAGATTGTGAAATCTTGTGTAAAATATTTGCCACAGTCATTTTTCTACTGAACTGAACATGGTTTTGAAATCTGAGTCATGACTTCATAACAAGACACCAGGTCAGAGTCAGGCAGACAGACGATCGGATAGAAAAACAAAGACAGGGTTAATCGGTGGAGACATTATATCTACCCACACTCACACACAGATACAGACACACACACACAGGAACAAGCTGCTAGACAGGCAGGCAAAGGGAAAGGCAAGCAGGCGTAAAAGTTCTAGATCATAGATCTTATCTTTTGTCATTGAACAAAATGTTACCACATTTATGGGAAAACATTTTCATTGCACAGTAGGTCATAATATCTGTCTGCTACATCAGCATCATCAAGTTCCCATCAACCCAGAGTTTCAGATTTTCCATGTACCTTTTGCCGTGCAAAGAGACCTATTTACAAAATGTGACATTAGCCTTGTCACACTGAGTGACATGCACTGTGTTGTGTTGTCATACTGCGTGACGATGACGCGGCCAACGTCCACAGAGGTCTTTTTTTCCCCCTGAATTTGACGTCTATCGTGACTATTTATTTACATGTGACTATTTATTGTGTGTATCTTTGAGGCCATAAACATTTGCGAAGCTGCTTTTTTAATATTTTATGTGTTTGCATGTTTTAATGGCGTGTTGGTTTGTTTCTCAGTGCCTCATCAGCGGCACGTGTGTACGAGTGAACAAGATCCAGCCAAACTTTGCTCCATAGCGCTACTAGTGGTCAAAAAACTGCACATGGTCCCTTTAAGATTCAGAAAGTTTTGATCCTATAGGAAGCAATTAAATGTGACCTCACATTTAATTGATCTCATTTGATAATCTGTTTGCTCTGAAAAGTCAGTTTAACAAAATATAAGCACACTCTGCACCAAACCTGTGTTCTGTACTGTTCCTCTTTAATGAGAATTTACATATAAAAAGTGGTATTATGTATAATCACATATGATTATACATATATGGATATGTATAATCATAATCACAAATTGTGATTATACATATACATTACACACACACACACACACAGTAGGAGAGCTGAGAAGCCGAGTGGTATCGAGCTGCATTCTGGTCAACACAGCAGCTCAGCCAGCAGTTTCTCAACCCACAGCTACTTTGCAGTTTATGGTAGCTCTATTTCCTCCAGACAGATGGGGGTGGGGGAGTGGGGCTCCGGGCTGCTACGATAATCTACTTTACTTTGGGATTAGGAGCCCTCTGCAGGTGTCACTGTCTGACCGTCTTTCCAGCTCTGCCTTGACCTCTCCAACGCTCTCCCTCGCTGCACAACTCATACAGAGAGTCCTGCTTGTATGTATTTAACATACAATCTAATATTACACTGGTAACAAAAATATAGTTGCAAAGTGGTTAGTTCCCATTTAAAAGTCCTCAGTGTTCCTCAGCATAGACACACAGTGTCAATCTTCTCTGAAGATTTCCCAAGTCAAACTTTTGCTTTAACTGAGCATGTATCCGGCTCGCTCTTCTTTCTCCCACATGAGGTAAAGAAAAGTCAAAACTAGTGACAAGTGTCAAGTGATGCGTTTCAGTTTTGTGCTTGCAGGTCAAATGAAGCCAGATCTCACTGCTATGAGATGAGAGCCATTACAGACGAAGAGAACGGAGTAAAACTCAATGCAGCCAGAGAGAGAGAGAGAGACAGAGAGAAAGAGAAAGAGAGAGAGAGACAGAGAAAAGAGAAAGAGAGAGAGAGAGAGAGAAAGAGAGAGAGAAAGCGACTCGCACATTCAAACTTCTTCTCTGCACCAGTGAGGGGAAAGGTCAAACTGATGAACATATCCTGAAAACAAAAAAACATCCCTCATTATACATCAACCCCACTGAAAACACCCTCATATGTCAGACGATCTAATGTTTCCATGACAACTACAGAAGTATGAGGAGGTACACACACACACACACACACACACACACACAACAGATTTCAGTAGGATGTAGGCCTACACAGAGGATGTCTCCACTGTAAGCTTGAGAATAAGAGAGGCTGATATGGAGAGTTAAATATAGCAACAGTATAATGAGCTTCTTATCAACTGCTCCATCGTTTCCATATCTACTCTGCTCTCCATCTCCCTGTCATTTTCCCTCTCCTGCCTCCCCCTTGAATGGACCAAATATTTCCCTAGGGCCACTCTCCTGTACAAAAGAGATAAATTGCACCAGGAACTTTCGTTTATGTGACAGAGAAATGCTTTTCCCCTAAAAAAAAAAAAGTCTCTACAGGTACTTGCAGGATATTGGACGGTTCTCCTTAAGCACAGAATGTTTATGTCTGTCAGATCATGGCAGTTCACAGTTAAGTTAGCACAGTTGACAAACATAGAACATGCTATAGTTGTACTTTTGAATTGGCTACTAAATGGCTTGTGTGATTTAGCTTTTTTGTAGTTTAGGCAAAAAGGATCTTTGATGTCAACAACACCAGAGACTCAAAGCCTCATCTGAACAGGAAGCGCCAGAACCAGGTGCGTCAAACACCTCAACCACAGACACACACAGTATTGCCCACAAACCACCCTAGACTCCAAGCAATGATAATTTTCATTAATGAACATGTTGAATACTTGTTTTGTTTATAGAATGTCAGATAATGCAGGAAATTTCTTTCCCAGAACCCAGGGTGGTGTCTTCAAAAGGCTTCCTTTGTCCAGCCAAGAATCCAAAACCCAAATATGTTCACTTTAGTGTCCTGTAAATTTGATTCAAGCAGCAAATCTTCAAATTTCAGAAGCTGCAACCAACAAATGACGAAAATTAATCTATTACCGCTATAATATTGACAGACAATGAATTTGCTGTTTCTACGCACACACACACACACACACATACACACACTCCAGTTTCAAGGCCACCTCCTGTTTCTTTGACTAATTCAAGGCGATCGGTCAGATCTGTTACAGACGCAGACGAACTTCACAAATGAAGCTCTGAAGCAAACTGATGCTTTTCTTATCACGCTGCAACACAACATGTTGCCACAAATTGTAGGCATCTGTCATTTAAATCCAAACACCTGTTGGCTTCCGACCAAGGGGCCGAGGGAAGGAAGATGACAAGCAGCTGGCTCACATGTGTCTGTTTCTCTGAATGTCTTGTCCTGCCTCTGCCCAATGGTCAGTCTTCATTGTTCAGAAACATCTGTCCTGATCTCTCACACACAATAAATAAATTATAAGTGAGGGGTGCTGTCTATGTTATGTGAACCTGATCTCACTCTCACTCTCTATCTCTCTCTCTCTCTCTCTCTCACTCACAGAGTCATTTCCGTAGTAAAGCACAAAGTGCTGACTGGATGACATAGTGCTTCAGTTCTGAGTGTTGTCTAAGAGCTCCAGTACACTCATTTTCAACTGGAGTTTGGCGTTCGCTCAAACAGCTGTCAAACTCCCAGCTGGGTGCAAATGCCAAACTGGAGGTCTTTCCACTACACCAGAGGGTGAATGAGGAGGAGATAATGCTGGAAACAATTCTGGTCGTGAAATCCAAAACAAAGACAACATAGGCTCCAGCTGTGCTGAAAGTCACAGCTAATGATACAGGAGGAAGAAGATCATTTAGAATCAATTCTAGTACAAAAACAACAGACAAGGTAATTGTACGTTCATTCCCTAAAGCACAGAGAGATGGCACGAGAGAGATTCCTCTTCTTTAGCAACAGATAAGGAGTAAGGATTAAGAGTCTATACTACACTGCAGCCCGACAGATAAACCGTCCATGTCTATATATTGATGTATAAGTCATCCCATAAGTAACAAGGGGGTGTAGTACAGAAATATCAGACAATTGACATTTGCGGTAATTTTGAAACAAAACAATACAAAAAAAACTGCTTTAACTGTAATAATACCACACACACACACACACACACACACACACACACACTCTCTCTAAGAGACCCTATTCACAAATGAGAATTATCATCCGACTCTGCTGTCCCCTCAGATCTACAGAGCGTCTCAGCATCTTTCGGCTCATTGTTTTTTTTCTTTTTTACGACCCATTATTTTACCATTTTGGTTCAGTCTCACCGCTCACATCATCCACTTTTCGGCCGCAGCAGGCGGATGTTTTTAGCAAAAAGCTCTGCTCAGCACAGAAAGGCAGACCGACGCAGTTTGTAATAGCTGGTGAACATAGTAAAGCATTTATCAGCTAAAGAGGCAGATATTTCCCTCAGGAGTTGGTAGACAGCAAGAGCAGCCCTAAAAGGAGAGTGAATATTGGACATTCATCAGGTGCACACAAATACGACACCACATAATAATATTGTTGCTCCGTATCTGCTGTATGTATTAATAAGCAACATGTTAGCCACATTGAAAACAAATCTCTGTAATGTAAAAAACAACAGTCTTGGTAGATGGCTGTAGTTTCAGGGGAACTAAGTTAAGAGGTTGGATATCTTTCAAAGACAAAGGAAATTGATTAATCTTGGTCTCACCATTTGTCCATCTAACTAATGTGGAAAAACATTTATAAACTGCAGGTAGCCCACTGGTAAAAAGAAAAACTAATCTCACACTGTCCACAGGAATAACATGAAGTTCTGACTGGAGTCCTGCAGGCACCATGGCAATCATTTTTCATTTTCTATTTGTTCCGCTCATGGTAATGCACAACTCTGGGGAAAAATACATTTAAAAAGGCAATTCACCATCAAAACACAACTTTATTAACACAATTCATGACCGATAAGGACATGCCTGCCCCTTACTAACATAAATAAACAAGTGAAATATATGGTCTGTCAATTACCGTTACTTAACAACCAATACTTAGTGTAAGAGCCATACACAATAATTCACCCTCAAATAAAGAACCACATTACCTGACAACTTCATATAGTCTAATTATTCTTCATACATTTTCTTGAACTGAAAGATATTTATACTGCCTTTTAAATCATTCTGTAGAGAAACCACAGTTTGACGCCAACCACTGAAATACACATCTGCTTTAAAGTAGTCCGTGAAATCAAAGCCCAGTGCAGGGTTTGTTTCCCCAATATATTTATTGCCTGTGAGAACACGCCAATTTCCATTTCCTTCAACTGTACTGCCAGCTTAAATCACTCTGTGTGTGTGTGTGTGTGTGTGTGTGTGTGAGAGAGAGAAATGGGGGGTAGACATTTTCATTATAAACACTACTTTTTCCTCTCTAGGTTCACAAATATCCACCAACTCAGGTAAAACAAAAAGCCCTCCATCACATTTGAAATAACAAGACAGAATCAGAAACGTCAGTGAGACACAGCACTGAGGACACTCTTATACACTTTAAAGGCCTTCTGACTGACTGTAAGCTACACTTGAATGGTTTATTCAGTTCTCTGCTAATATAAAGCATACATAAATAACTATAAAGTATAAACAAATACATTATTTCCGCCTCTCTCACACACACACACACACACACACAAACACACATGCCAGCACCACTTGCAATAGGCCACAGTTTGATGAGGTGTGTTACCAGTCTGAGAGGAGTGGAGCCCACCCTGTGTGTGTGTGTGTGTGTGTGTGTGTGTGTGTGTGTGTGTGTGTGTGTGTGTGTGTGTGTGTGTGCGTGTGTGT
>JAVQJD010081918.1:0-31668 GCA_036023655.1 Nannoperca australis | reverse complement strand
GTGTGTGTGTGTGCTGTGTGTGTGTGCGCGCGTGGATGGTGCGTGTGTGTGTGTGTGTGTGTGTGTGTGTGTGTGTGTGTGTGTGTGTGTGTGTGTGTGTGTGCGCGCTGCCATGCAGTCGCGCGGAGCAGGTGCCTCCCTGCCTGACTCATGAGACCTCGCTGCCCTCGCCGTGGGGCACGCCAGCACTCGCCAGGAAGAGGTAGCTACAGCGCTCTGCCACCTTCCTCACCCTCCTCATCCCTTCCTCTCCATCTTCCTCACCTTTAGTCAACACTTAAGAGTGCAAAATGATCACGAACCCTTCTAACTGTCACGCAAATCATGAGAGTGTGGAGATGAAACAGGCTGCCGTGAGAAAGGGAGAAGGAATCAAATACATTTGGGCGAGTTGAGATTTTTGTCAGCTAATAAAACTTTTCCTTTGAGGTTTTCATATTTATAATAATTAAAATAACAAAGTTTTCAAAGTTTTATTTATACTTTAAACTTCATAGCACTTTAAGTGGGTGCATGTGGTGAACAGACACTTTACAGACGTTGCACAACATTCACAGCTAGCAAATCTGTTGATCATAGTTTAGAATAATTGATTCATCATTTAATACATAAAATGTCAGAAAAGCCCAGACCAACAGTCCAAACCCCAAACTAAACCAAATTACACTTAAACAAAAGCAATACATGAAAGAGTTGATCTAGACACAAAGTTTATTGATTAATCGAGAAAATAATTGGCCGATTAATCAATAATTACAGCCTATAAATGATAGGGGGAAATGGCTTCATCAACTATAAACTCTTACTTGAGGATCTTTGCTATATGATCTTGAATCCTTGCCGTTAGTTCTTGGGGGACATCTGGCTGCTGTCGGGCTTTCAGAGCAGCAGGAAACCTCTCAGAAATGAGCACCACTGAATGTGACAAACCAACAGAAAGGGAGATTACCAAAGCAGAGCACGTTTCTCTCGTTACCACCACAACTTCATGTCTGTCTCACTGCTTTATTTCAAACATTTTTTCCACAGCTCCTCTCGGGCAAAAAAGGGAAAACGTGTACAGAATCAGGTCTCCTCACCACATTCCTCCTCGCTCTCCTGCTCCTCCCCCTCCTTTTCTTCTCTCTTTCTCTGAGCTGAAGTTGCCCCCTCCACCTCAAACCCGGACCGTGCAGTTCTTTGAATTTCATTTACAAAAGAAAAAGAAGAAAAAACCCCAGTTGGGACATTTTGTAAATGTAGTGTGCAGTTATTGAGCTGTAATAACTGTCAAGGTGAAACGGGCTCTCCAGGGCTGCATATTCATGAGGTAGCTGGACTAATGTGACGATTAGAGATGAAAAGGCCCTTGTCGCTGTTTGTGTACTTCACTTAAAGCTCATCTTTGTGGACTAAATAGTCTTAAAAACCACTATTCCTGCTTTACTACCATTATGTAACAACCTAAAAGCTGCTGTGATTTTTCTGTACTCACAGTTATTCCAGAACCCGTAAAATGTGAGGATAACGAGATGCTAGTTGCTTCAGATTTGCTTGGTTTTATTCAAATGAAAACGTCTCCCTTGATTTCATCTCTATCCAGATGACCCTGTGCGATGAGCTCGGAGCATGTTTGGATATTTCCACTGCTGACTTCTTAAACTATGTCCACACTGAAAACAGTGGTTATGTGTGAAAACACCATGCATTCACACTTGCTTTGTAAAGATCTCCATCCACACTAAAACACACCACAACAGGAAAATTGCTAAATCTACAAAACAGTCATCAAGATTTAGTTTTTCTTATTTACATTTTTTCCAATTTTAGTTGTTAGAGCTTCTAAATGCTTCCTTTTAACCATGCAAACAGCAATTCCTGTACTGATTAAGACCTCAATCAAATCTCTGTTTTATGATTGTGAAGTCATCTGATATTTGACACGCATCTGTGCACGTATTGCATCACCTCCTGTTGGTATAAAACTGTTAAGTATGAAGATTTTTTTGTAAACTAACTTACTAAACATACTATTAATTACAATAAATAGATATTATACACTGAATACAGTTAGTATGTTTTATGTTTAATTTGGACTCTGCTTGCTTGTGCAAACCCCACCACCATGTTGATTTACTGCTGCAGCTTCTTACAGAGAAGCGTGCCAACAGCCAAAAACACTTTGTCCGTGGCTACTAACTTTGTCCACAATTGTCCTTAAATAAATAAAAGTGAAGTTCCGGCCAGCCACTGTGAAAATGAACGACCCAGTTAGTTTCCTGCCCCACATCCAACCCCTCCAGCACTTTATGCTGACTGCAGCCTTTTCCAGCTCCGCGTCGCTCCTGAGGGGGGAGTTGCCGCTCTGTAATTTGCATCTCTGCAGCACGCCTATTTTTCCTAATTGCCCGACTGCAGGCCCCAGCAGATCTCCTGCTCTCTGCTGTTTGCATGAGGAGGGCTCGGCGCTTCCGATGAAACAGACACCTTTATCTCTGAGGTGTGAGGACCACTGACTCACGTTAAATAAAGCTCAAGTCAGAGTGTTGAATACAGTGCTTACATTTAATTGAACCAGGGATGTCACTTTTTCCGTCCTCATTATAAGAATGTTTGCAAAACGCCGGGGCTGTCAATCAGAATATTTAGCAGCCACTTTTCCTACTTCTGTGAGCCAGTTACATATTTTACAGTAGACTGGGGCTTCCAAATAATCTCCTACAACCCAAACATCACACTACACGCCTTCTGGCAGGTGATAAATGGGATCAGGCTTTTACATTTTACCCATTTCTATCATTTGTGTTGTGATTTTTGTTTGAAGACAATGTCAAAGTTTTGTGAATGACTTTGGCTTGACTCTGGTGGACTTAAGTAAATATGACTCTCCCTTGTGCTCCCAGACAAGGCTACTACGGTACGTCGGGCCCTCCCGCCCCAGTCAAAGCCCTGACCGACCTGAAGCTCCACT
Source organism: Nannoperca australis (assembly GCA_036023655.1). Classification (NCBI taxonomy): domain Eukaryota; kingdom Metazoa; phylum Chordata; class Actinopteri; order Centrarchiformes; family Percichthyidae; genus Nannoperca; species Nannoperca australis. The sequence continues at coordinate 28,718 of JAVQJD010081918.1, read as the reverse complement.
TAGCCAACCCCTCCCACCCCGCTTCCTCCTCTTTGTCGTCTGACATGGTGGTCATCCACCCGGGCGCCGTCCTGGCCATCCTGGACCTGCTGCCCTCCATCTCCTCCGACAGCCAGCCAGAGGTGAGGAAACAAACAAAGGATATGTGCTAACATGCACTTCCTATTAAAGCGGGTGTAGAGGGAGGTAACCCCTCAGGGCAGGAAATCATCTTTTTTGGTGGATTTTACATCTCAAAGACAGTCCGACAGTTTGTGCCAAACATGCATGTAGCTTACAAAATAATGGTATAGTATATTTTATTAAGAGTGAATTTAGAAATTGTTTATAGATTAAAATTAGCAATGAAATGCCTGTAAAGTCAAGGTAATGTCAACATATTGACACAACAAAATACTGAAAGCCACCTCCTCCTCCTCCTCCTGTTGTTGTCCCTCCAGCATGCCCTCGACCTGCAGCTGGCAGTGGCCAACATCCTCCAGCTCCTGGTGAACAGCGAGAGGAACCAGCAGGTGCTGTGTGAAGCCTGCCTCCACCAGCGGCTGCTGCAGCGCTGCAGTCAGGCTCTGGGCGATGAAGACCATCCTTTGCACCCCCCGCTGCAGAGGATGTTTGAGAGGCTGGCTTCGCAGGCCCTGCAGCCGATGGCACTCAGGTACTTATTATGTAGCTACTACGTTGCTAAAATGAATATTACCATAAAAGTTGTATCCCGACTCTAGTGAGACTTCATTAGCATCACCCCATCACATGCTGGTTTTGACCACTTGTACCTCCATGGAGCTAATTTTATTTTGATTACATTGTTTGGGGGATTCAGAAGAGTGTAGTAAAATATTCAGCTTTGCCAAATTTTTTGGGGGGATATACAAAATGTATTTAGCACCTTTCGTTATGAAGAAGAAGAATCCACACAATGCGTTTTTTGTGAGAATTCATGTAAAGATAATGTTTTATAACTTTATTTACAAAAAATCTCCAAGACTACCTTTAAAAAGCATCTACTAGCATGCTAACGCTACGGCTAACATTAATAAAAGGTGTCCGACGTTAACATGCTGACCTATAGCATTTTAGCATGCTAACATTTAGTATGTAATGTTTAATGTTAGCCCTGAAACTTGCTTTTAGTCTATTGTTTTTTTATTTTATTATTTTTGTAGCATTGGATGCCAACATTGTACTGCGATTGCCACGCGCTGAAAAACCTGCTAGCTTATTTTCTCACTTGACTTCCATTGATTGAAAATGAATAAAAAATGAACGTACTTTTACTTTTAGCCATAACAATCGCAACCGCGGACGCTATTTTCATGCGTTGGTGGTCCTCCCCTTCCACTTTGTAGCCAAAATGTCGACCGAGTATGAGTAATGAGTACATCATCCGGGTACTTATAGTACACTGTGGGTTGCCCTACTGACCAGTGTGAACACACTCAAAAGTACAAAGTACAAAGTTTGAGTATGTGAGTACGTGATTTGGGTTACAGCAATAGTGCACAGTAGTATTTAGCATCTTGCTAGCATGTTACCTTGCTAACTTTTAGCATGTTACCTTGCTAACTTCTATTAATGAAGGTATACTTAGAGGGTGAGTCGGGAAACGTTATTGGCTTTGACAGGGTTCAGTGTGTGAAGGACGACTATGTATGCAGACAGAGCCATTCTCATTTCCCGCTTCACTAGTTAAATGAGGTGGGAGGTTGGGGTTGAGGAACCGGGGGGGGGGGGTATTTGACATGCTGGTTCTTTTTATATGTAAATGCTGCCTCGCTGGCTGATATTCTCTCCCCCCTGTAATTGTGCTGGAGGTAAACATATCTGTAGCTGTCAATCTGTTTCCCACCTCCTCTCTGTCTGTCTGCCTCACTCTTTTCTCCGTCACTCTCCTTCTGTCACTTTGCCTTCATAATTCTTCTCCTCGCGTGTCATTTTGTCACCCGTAGCTAATCTCCAGAGTCTTTCTTTAATGTTGTTCTGAAGCCGTCTGGTTCCAGCAGCTAGTTCTGCTCACTCTGCACTCTGACAACTGACACAATCCATCTCTGGGACTCTTCAAGCCACTTGCATGCCACTCAGCCTTATCATTGACTTTTAAACAGACTGAAACATGCCGTTAACCACAGCTGCTGAGGAAGTAACTGCTGACTTAACATTCTGCATACATTACCCAGAGTGCTTTATAGTTTCATGACAACATATAGTATGTTTTTATGCATGGATGTTTATGTGTATACCTGGAAGTGTTGGAGCCATACGCCACTTACTAAGCCACTGCAGGCCATAAAATAGTTTCTTTAAATTACTGTAAAACGTGCATATTATGTTGCTAAATAACTTTTAACTTTTAATATTTATCTTTTATCTTTTAGTTCTTATAAACAAAATGCATTATTACTTTAGATTAAAAGGCTGGTTTTACCTTCTTATTCATCAATGCATTTTGTTTCTCTGTATGCCGCTTGTTGGTTTAATGATGAGCTCAACAAATACTTCCTCTTTCAAGCCACTGAAAGGATTTTGATACAGATGGATGTTGAGTTAAAGGAGTAAATAAGAAAAATAATAAATAATAAATTACACCTGCTGGTGTGATAATCAGGAAAAGTTCAACAATAATAATCTGTATTATTTTCTTTTTCCTCTCTTGCTGTATTTCTCTTCTTGACATCCTGGTCATCTTCCCCTCCAGGGAGTTCTTGCGTCTGGGAAACCCTCTGAACTGCGGCGCCTGGGACAAGAAGCTGCTGAAGCAGTACCGGGTCCACAAACCGAGCTCTCTCAGCTACGACACCGAGATGAGAAGTAAGACGATAACAGCTCTCGTCCTGGTCGCATGATGAGTCACTGTGCCTTCATCCGGGGCGCTGTGCTGTGTTTGGCCACTTCAGAGAACCTTAAATATTATTCGGGCTCTAAATTAAAATTTTAACAAATAGATGATCGAACCAACATCTAGTAATACAAATGTGCCGTTGGCAGTGTATTTTTATAACATGTTATTTGAATCTGTGGGCAAAAGCACCTCTTTGCGATTGAATCAGTTTTTAATAGCTGTGAATTGATGAGTTTTGTCCGTTTCAGTCCTCCAGTAAGGTTATGAAATGATAGCCGTTCTCATCCGCCACAGTTTCCTCCTGGGAGAAAGTTGTGCTCTGAACTATAAGCTTGAGGAAAAAGAAGGCCACCAATCTTGTTCCTCTGCGAGCTCGTTGGGAAGAATCCTCCGGTGAATAGGCTGTGATTGCAGAGGATGAGCCTTTTAATTACTCGCAGCGGCTCGGCGGGGGACGGTTCTGTAGGTTTTCACAAAGGTTCAGATGGTTGCAAAGTCAGAGGAACAGCCAGGCTTTCAGTATGTACAACCCATACATTTAGTTTAGTAGGAAGACTAATCCAAATGTATCGCTGTTAAATATCTCTCTGCCTTGAATGTACACAATTATTTCAGATTAAAAGTACCAGAGGTGCAGCTGGAGTAGCGTTGCTTAAACCCCGCACTGCAAGTAGAATTGACCTGCATTCATTTTTTTAAGTTGACAGCTCGTAGAAAACCCAAAGTAGTCTTCTTGGCCTCTGATTAATATCCAGTTGACGCGTAAACCTCCTTTTTAATCAAAGATTGTCTTGCCACTGTGAATCTAATGCAAATGCTTTGTTTTCCGTTAACAGCTGTTAATGTTGGTAATTCTGTGGGCTCCCCAGCATGTCCTAATTGCTTATTGTGTCTCCTCCCAGCTGAGAATGGATATTAAGTCCCTACTAATTACTGTTCTTTACAAACAGCCACAGTTCGAACACACGGTGCTATCGTTCTGTCTGTGAGAAGATAAAGCAGAGTGGTTTATTTGCTGCCGTTGCTGCGTGTTGCAATACCTGCTTTGATCTAATTTCTCAGTCACGTGCCGAGTCTTGTAAAATAAGAGAATCCAGGTTCTTAGTAGAAGGTAAAATATGGTGCCGTAACCAGTTTATTCTAGTCCTTCTGGGACTAGCAGGACTAGTATCAAGTTTACTAACCGCTTAGCCAAACTCACCAGATTGAAACGAGTGGCCAAGTTCCCAAACCACAGCTGTGGTTGCACCTCCTGACTTTAACCTCTTCCTGCCTCCACAGACAGTATGACCATGTCCATGGAGGGCTTCGGCCCCGACAGCGTCTTCGCCACACCGGCGGAGGACAACGGCCAGTATCGCATCAGCCGCAGCCTCGTGCGCTCCGCCGAGGGCAGCACCGTACCCCTCACCCGAGTCAAGTGCCTGGTGTCCATGACAACGCCCCACGACATACGCCTGCACGGTTCGGCCGTCACGCCTGCGTTTGTGGAGTTCGACACCTCGCTGGAGGGCTTCGGGTTAGTCAGCATGAACATTAAAAACGGGTCTGGTTTTCTGTTAGTACGCAGTAACAATGGAGGTGGGTCACATGCTTTATACACCCCGCATGTTAACTGAACTACATGGGGGAAAAATGTGTATAAAGTCCAGTTAACGTCCCACAACTCCAGACAGACCTATATTTATCCTATATATATATATATATATATATATATATATATCCAGTTTGAACCATTGCTGTTTTTGTGTACAGCATGCTGTTTGTGAAACTCTTCATCCAACAATAACCCAAAATAAACTCTTATTTCAACAGAATTTAGATGTAATAGCTGCTGCTTGTGAAATGTCACACCGTACAGATTTATAATGATTACAAATAGCTGAAAAACAGAACCATACTGTCTTATTTCTAATATGTTAGCCAACATTTTCCTATTTCCACATCCAGCAGACACAAAGCGACATTCACCTTCGTTTGGAGTTGTGTTTCTGTCTAATATTCACTCCTTTTCGCTCTGGTTTGGTCTCCACCAATTCCTGAGACTAATATCTGGCTTTTTAGCTGCTAAATGTTCCACTTTTTCACCAGCCAGTCGTTACACTTTGTCTCTCTGCCGTTTGCTGCGAGCTTATCAGAGCTGTTTGCTGAAAACCAGACTGTAATTGTGCCGTGAAACTGAAACAATGAGCTGAAAGAGGCTAAAGAGCAGTGTAAAGCTGAGGAGGACAGGATTGCATTACCTTTAGTGTTTGATCTGTTGCTAAAATAAGAAGTATCTATTAGAGGAGCTTTAATAAATGTTATCAACACTGCTAATGCTAAAAGGATGTTGGATAAATGGATGGTGTTGTGATGTTTGTCTTCCTCGTCTTCTCCTCCAGGAGTGGACCAGTCTTCATTACATGGTTTTAAAACGTGCTCTTGCAGCAACAGACGAGTCTTGTGTAAATCTCTGTCTTTGTGGATCAGTTGTCCTCAGCAGTGTCACGCACCTCAGGGTGCCACATGTAGTTTTCTTCCCTGCATTTAAGCTGGTGTGTTGTTGTTTTAGTTTTTTACCTCTCAGCAGGAGACTGTTATTCGCCTCCAGTTGTGGAGCCGCGCATACAAATAGGCTTATTTTCCGCCTTTTACATCATAGGGCTCCCTTTGCAGCGCTTTGTGGGTGCGGCTGCTGACAGCTTGTGCTGCCCCCCCGGCCCTGTGCTGTATATTGGGGTCAGTGGAAATGACAGCGTGTGGGATGCGACCTTGGCAACTCTCCCACAGACCTTTAGCAACACGTACATCACACACATGTTACGCTGACACAGTGAACATCTGTTGAGAGAAACCTAAGCCTGTGATATGTTACATTCCTCATTAATATTCATAAGGATACATGTTTAAGAATAATGAAGACGTCCTTTTTAAAGGTCATTATAGACGTCTTCTGTCAGTTTAGTGCTAACGGTTGTTTCCTGTGATTACCTGACCAGCATCCAGTTCCTACATAGCATCAGTGTGATTGGGATTCTGTGAATATATAATGCTGTTGTAGGTGACGGCAGCTGAAATTTAACATTAACAAAACTTCAAATACTTTCAAGGGCACCACGAACCCAGCCGCATTGCATTGTGTCATGTGATACGCCACATTTGACAGCCATTGCACACATGCCAGATTTGTCTTGCAGACACGGGATGCTGTCAGGGTGCAGCGGCCTGGATGTGCCAAATAAAATTGATAGTCGGTGAAGTCGGTGCTTTTCTGGAGCTGGGAAATGAAAGAGTGACCGATCTATAACCGCGCTGGTGTAAACTTGGTTATATTTGAGAATTTGCTCTAAATGCATCACGGCGCCCCAGATCAATACAGTATTTTGATTTAAGTAATCTAAACTCAATGTACTAGCTTTTTCTGGAGCTTTTAACCACATATAGTCTTCAGCAGTGGAAACAGTTTGCTCAGTTCATAAGTTGATGTTGAGTTACGATTAGTCAATCAAAAGAAAATCATTTTTATAATTGATTAATCGTCTGTCATTTTCAGAAATTTGTGAAATTGAAGGTTCTCTTAAGCACCTTATGTCCAGGTCTTGATGTTTTAAAGAAAACCATTAGTCTCCATCTCCCTTTACTTACCTTCTTCTTTGATTGGTGTCAAAACACGAAGAAGTCGCAGCAGCAGCCTCTGAATAGAACATCGAGTTTTCTCCTAAAAACACAGGAAAGCAGCAGCTCACAGGCAACGACGCACTGGCCCACTTTCTGCTCGTAAACAGAGGAGACACGCACACACACACACACACGCACACACACACACACACACACACACTACCCCTCCTTTCTCTCCCATCTGTCACCATGAAATATTGATGCCCCTGCTGCTATTCAGCATCACATACATGCACATACTCGCTCTCTGTCATACACAACATGCGTACACTCTCTGTCACACCAGTGTGAGAGTGCACTGGTGTGTGTGAGCTGTGTTCCAGCCGGCCAGCTCACATGGTGCCAGGGAGATGCTATCAGGGTGTGTGGGGATGAAGAGAGAATACCCCCTTTTATACATTTTTTAAGATTTAAGAAAACTGCATCTGGTTCTGACTGCAAAAAGAAAAATTTGCATAGCAAGCTGGTGAAATCCCTGGAGTGTTGTCTTTTTCTTCAAGGTGGTGACTAATAGGGGAAAAGACAGCATGCATGTAGTTTATTGTGAAGCAGTGGGGTGGGGTGTTTGTTAGTGAGAGGGACTGTCTGTTGTGTCCGCCCTTGAGAAGTGTCCTTGAGTAAGTCATTGAATCCATGCCAGCTTCAGGGAGGCTGTCCTGTAGCTAACCCTGACCTCCTGGCCAGGTGGGAAGTCCTTTTGGGCCTCAATCAGTGTCTCTTGCAAAATGCATAATTTATAGAGTGCTAATAAAAATAGATGGATTATGTGTAGGGCTGCAACTAGCAATTAGTTTTAATCTTGATGTAATTTATGCACATAATCAGTTTTAATTAGATAAAATGTCAGAAAATGGAGCTGAAACCAGAAGCATGAGGCCGACAATTTTCAGTATTTGTCTTATTAACCAATCTTATGAAAAGACTAAAACAGTGAATCGATCATATCATGCCAACAATTATTGTCTTGATGTATCTTATTCCTCTGAGCTGCATTGTTCAGTGTCCAAAGAACTACTGATGAATGCACTAATGTCCAGCTTTTAAAAACTGAAACTATATATTAGCTATATGTTCCTTGATGTTATGGTTTAGAGCTGTTTGCTAGGTTTTCATAATTGTGCTAATTTCCTCTTGATTTGTCCTGAATTGCTGCTGCAGCTTGGCTCTCTTTCCTAGAGAGAATTGCATAAGAGAAATGACCTGTTTTTAGATACTAGACGTTAGAAGAGATCCTATTGCAATTAGTTGGTTTAGAAAGATAGAAATGGTTTTTCCTGTAGCATAAGAATGAGAGGACTTCCTAAAGGGAAACTGATGCAGTAGCTCAGTATAATTCTATATTTCCTGAGTAGATATCTAGTTATTGTGATTCAGGCTTTGTGCTGTGATCAAGGCTCCAGTGTTGTGCAGTCCAGTGTTTCTGGTTGAATTCACCACAGTCCCTTCATACATTTTGAGGTCTTTTTGTCTCTCAACAAGGGGAAAAAAACAAACCAAAGGGACAAATGCTGCCATGTTAATTTCCCAGAGCAGCAGCGCTCTTCAGTGCTGGTTCAGGGTGATTAGAGAGGAGAAAATAGCACCTTCACCGGGAGGCAGTGAGTCAGTGAGTCAGCAGAACACAACGCCAACTCACAAGTCAAATTTTCAGTAATTTTGTGGAATGATTGTAAGTCTTTGTCCGCTGGAAAACTGGATGACATGATGATTAATGTGTATCAAACAGAGTAAAGGTACATTATGTTAGAAAGAGGTTTACGGGAGACTACTTAACCTTTTATGTTTGATATTTTAATGCCGTTATCATCCTTTTTTTTGTTGCATTTAATTGTCATATTATCGTCTCTATCAGCAAGTACCTAAACTATAGCACAAGAAGATTCAGCTGACTTGAGGACGAGCAGATTTCTTTTTGAAAAACCAGCCTGAATATATGCTTTCATTCCACCTTTATCCTGCTCTCATACATAATTAATCCTTCAGTATTAAGCAGTTGAAATTTCCATATTATAATACAAAGCTGCTGCGTCTCCAGCGCTTGAATTACCAGACTGTTCTTTGTAACTTCAGACCAGTTTTTCCAATAGTTTATGTTGGGCGTGGAGGCAGAGGGCAGCAGTAAATCTCTTTTACAATAACTACACGTAAGCTGACAGCATGCTTTGTATCTGTTAAAGCTGTTTATCCAGAGAGCAGCCATTAATCTGTCCTCTGGTGTCCTGTGCAGGTGCCTGTTTCTGCCCAGCCTGGCGCCCCACAACGCTCCCACCAACAACACCAACGCCTCAGGAGTCAGCGACGGAGCCGTGCTGAGCGGGATGGGGACAGGTACAGCCTTTTGTTTTCTGATTGCCATGGCTAGCTTATGTTGCAGTTTGGAATATGGAGACATATTGAGTTCTTGCAGGAATAACAAGAAACACGTTAGCTAGCTTGGAGCAAGCTAGCATTAGCCATCCACAAAAGCCCGCCAGACTAGCTGGATTGCTAATTAAGTTGCTAATTGGACGGAAAGTTAATACTCAGGAGACAGTGCTAATCTGCAATCTCCTTCTCTTTTTGACTCCCTGGCTCTTCATTGTTCGTGTGACCTGTATACTTTATACTTTATGTTCTGGTCTACACTCTGGCTAACTTGCTAGCACTTGGTCACATTGTGGAGCTAGCCCTTTGCCTCCTCTGCTACTGAGCAGACCGCAGCTGTGACACAGTCCTTCAAAAGCAAAGAGTTTGTTTGTGATGCACTCATAATGGACCCAGAGTATTCACCACCAGCATGGAGACACTGATGTAATACGTTTCTGCTTGTATCCATTAAGAGAAAACAACAGTGGAGCCAATTTACACCCCTGACATGCGTCATGTTTCTGGCAAGTTACTTTCAACTAAACAGAGGAGGATAATATGAGAGGCGGCAGTTTCTAGTGAACGTCATATTGTTAACCCTTTAGTCTGTGTGTGTGAGAACATGTCAGATGAAGTGGTGAATGTCTTTGTAGATGTATATGTGTTTTGAGTGGATGTGTTTAGAAGTGTCCTGGCGTTGAAGTGCGACTTGTGGCACTTTTCGTTTTTCTTCAGAAGGGAGAACGTTGCATAACCATGGCAAAGTATTTTAGTATCAGGTTTAATCCCACATTAAACCACCGAGCAACAGCCAATTCCTTGCACAGTTTTGCCGCTTTACCCGCCAGTTTGGCAAACGACAAACTGTTAGTTGGCAAAATACGTTTTTCTCTTGGTCCCATGGTATTAACATGTTCCATCTTTGTTTCAGATTTTTATTTTTTTTACTGAAGCGGTTAAAGAAAATAAACAGATCCTGATGATTGAAATCTCCTTTTGTGCTGCACATCCCACGTTAAACACACATGAAACACCTTTTATCCCTCTTTGAACACGCACATCCTTGTATTAGCTTATGCACCATTACTTTGTTTACCTGCAGTCCTGTTTATCTTGCTCCTCACTTTCTTTCTTCTTCTTTCAGTTTAGTGTTGCCACTCTGATCTCCACGGCTCAGATTCATATCTGCAGTCACAACCCTCATCTGTCCTTGGGCCTTTAGTTTATTCCCATCTGGTTATATAGTGTGTTAAAAACAAATCTGTTTGTTACAAAATGCACCATAAAAAAACACAATTTTACAGAAGAGGCTGCTTTCACAGACCTGAAGGCGGAGATGAATGTAACCTATGACGTTATGGTTGATTTTCTAGTCTGTAGCCTCATTTAGTATTTATGAAGCACAGCTAGACTCTTCTTTTTTCCTCTCCTCTCCTTCACTCATACATTACTATCATTTCTCCATCTGTTAGCCTGTTCTTCCACCCACACGCTGCCCTCCTCTTGTGTTCTCCAGCCAGTCACTCGGCACTATTTATAGACCTTCTTCATTTCTTCCCGTCACTCACATTTTCCTTCCCTCTGTCCTGTTCACCGCTCATTTCATTCTCAGACCCTCCATCCTTTCTTGTCTTTTTTTCCCCTCCACCCCTCCCTCATTTTCCATCTACAATATTTTTTCTTTCCTTTCTGTTTATCCCTCCCCCTCTTGTCTTTTTACATCCTCTTTGTTTCGTTGCTTCATTTGTCTCGATCCCGGTTCTTCCCCTGCTCCCCTCTGCTCTCCCACTGCTACCTGACCCACATCTTGACATCATCAAAAAGCCCATTCATCAAAATATTGTCAGTCTGTTGAGGAAGTCACAGCCCCTCTGTTGTTATCACCCACCTACTGAATAGATGTATTCCCATCGCAGCGTCTTTGTTCTGGCAGCAGGCCCACTGCAGCTTTTCCTGCAACATTAATGGAGTCCATAGTTTGCTGCACAAATAAGAAGTCATGTAATTGTAGCAGTGAACTTGCATTTGGTCTGTAGTTGGGTCTCTCCTCCTCCTTTTGGCTCTGAGGAGATGGTGTTGCACCAGACACACTGCGAATTGTGATATTCTGGTCCAGTGTGATAACCTGTTGAGTGACAGCCTGATTCTGGGTCGCAGTGAGTTTGCAATGCTGTGAGTGGACTCATTTCTGCCGTCAGGTTTTGGCAGTGCAACATAGTGTCACTTATTTTGATTTGACTCCTTAAATTGTGGCTCTTTTTAATGGTAGCACAATTATATATATTGTCTCCCTACTTCTGCGCTGAAGGCTGAGTTCAGATCCTTTCTGTGCACTCAATGTGCGACAAGAAGCTATAACACAAAGTGACACAAAGATAAAGTGCTGAAGCGAAATGACTACAAACCAAATACAATGAAAGCCAGAAACATGATGTCAGACCGGAGAGAACTAATGTGTACAGGTGAGATAAGATGACCCAAGAGAAGCAAAAAGTAAACCAAAGCATTCAAGATCTTTAAAAGGCATCAAAACAAAATGAAGGTGACAATATTGAACAAAATCAACTCAAGCAGCTCAATAAAATTCACGTTACACGTTTGGTTGTGTTTGTTTTGCCTCAATCGGCAAACAGTGCTGTAAAAATTCCAGCTCCAGCTTGGCTGTAATATCAGATTGATGCTGCCAGCAGCAAAACAAGAGTAAACACGCAGTCTTTCCAGAAATGACAATTTTTTCAGAGAGTTCGGATGGTGACAACCTAATATGGTGCACACACCAAAGGTCCTGAAGGCAAATTTGTGGAGAGGAAGAATCTGTGTGACCTATTTTGCACCGTTCAGTGTTTGCATGTAGTGGAAGGTCGTGTTGTCTGGAGAGTTCTGTGATGAACAGACCGTGCTGTTGTTACCTCCACAGTGACAGAAACAGTCAGAACTTTTGCAATATTAAAGCAAATCTCACCTCCTCTTTCACCTCCAGGGGAGCGCTTGTTCCCTCCTCCGTCAGGCCTCAGCTACTCCACCTGGTTCTGCGTGGAGCGCTTCAGCGCCGCTCCTCAGGCCCACCCGGTGCGACTGCTGACCGTCGTCCGTCGGGCCACGTCCTCCGAGCAGCACTACGTCTGCCTGGCGGTGGTGCTGTCCGCCAAAGATCGCTCGCTCACCGTCTCCACCAAGGAGGAGCTGCTGCAGACCTACTGTGAGTACAGCAGTGACGTGAACAACCGCTTTCACGTATCAAATCACACGCTGTTTTTTTTTTATTATCTTTTTTTACACCAAATGGAGACAAAAACATGACTAATAATTGAGCTCAGTTTCGTTACCCAGTGGGCCGCAGTGACAACTCTGCAGTGAGTGAAGTCAGCGTTTATGTATGTAATATTATGTTCTCAACCAGGAGTGAATCGTCTCAGTATTAATAGTATTAGTAAAGTATTGCCTTGTTAATATTGGAGCAAACCAAGGCACAGAGAGAGGGGAGGGGTGGAGAGGAGAGGTCTGCACATGTAAAACACCCTATGAAGCTGTCCCTTGTGGGATGTCAGTCAGTAACTCCAGAGTTCATGTTTCTACGTCTGCCCGAGCCCTCTGACTCATCAATACCCCCCCCCCAATCAAGCAGCGGACGAGTCGAGTGAAGAAGCCTCCTTCTATGAGATCCTGCCCTGCTGTGCTCGCTTCCGCTGCGGCGAGCTGATCGCGGAGGGCCAGTGGCACCACCTGGTGCTGGTGATGAGCAAAGGCATGCTGAAGAACAGCATGGCCACGCTGTACATCGACGGCCAGCTCATCAACACTGTCAAGGTAAAGTTACAGATTGAGTTATGTCTGAACGTGCACAACATCTAAGCAGAAGTCTTTAATGGAAACACTAACTTGCACATTTTACTGTAATAGTCGTCATGTACAGTTGTGTGCATTGTATAGATTCCCAATTTAGGGCTGCAACTAATTATTTAAGTGATTTATTTATTTAGCTTATCTTGAATGACTTAAATGACTCATCACAGATGATTAAAGTCTAAGGACATATCTTCAGATGTGTCTGATCAACAGTCCACATCCCACAGATAATAAATTTACAATCCGAATAAACACAGATAAGCAGCTAATCGTCACATTTGAGAGTCTGAATCTTGAGAATGTTCAATATTTTTGTTTCCTAAATGAATGAATAATTAATTAAAAGATTATCAACATTATTATCAGCACAGCGATTATTCCAGATATTCTGTGTCTTTCCAAGAGGAATTGTTCAGAATATCCTGATGTGCATCATTTACATCTACATACGTCATAGTATGTAGATGCAGTTATCTGACTGTACATCATTATCTCCTCACGTACATCCTCAGGCTCAAACCCTAAAAATGTAAACTAACTACCTCAATCAGAAGAGACTGAAACCACCAGAAGGACGTTTCCACTCTAATCTGATCGAGTCTTTCTGCTTGGAATAAATATATTCTTCCTGTGCATGTTTGCCCCACGTGGAGGGGAACTTCTGGGAGGGACAGAAACATGGCGGCAGCAAAAGTAAACTCTTGTGAAGGGATTGTTGAACGCCTCAATGATTTAAAAGATGAATGAAGTCAGAAAAAGAAACCCCTTCTTCTTCTTGTTGTTATGTTTCCGGCAGATTAGAACTGTGCGCATGTTTGAATTGATTAAATGTTTTGGGGCATGTAAACGTCTTATTGGATCACTTTATTTAGCGTCCTTGTAAACAGTTGATGTGATCAGAAAGATTTCAATCGTGGTGAAGTAATATTATGCATGTAACCGCAGCTGCTGACCGCTATTTAGCTAAAGAAGAAGCACAGAAATAGATTTTTTAAAACCCGGCTTTAAACAGTGGCCTTGCAGCACAACAGTCTGCAAACTGCGCTCTGGCTTGTGGTTTAGTGACTTTAGGTGCCCCTGAGATTAGAGATTAGTGCGCAGAGCAGCGACATGCTTTGGCAGACCGCGAGTCTCCGCTTCCCCGCGGCACCGCTGATAACGACAACTTCATTTCCTGCTGAGGTCGTCGTGCAGGAAACAACCAGCTGGTCATATGAAGCTCGTGTGTCTGTGTGCTGAGTGTCATGGGGCTGTGCTGTTTGTCCCCTGTGAATGGAATCTAAGCAATAGCAAGAACAATGGTAACTTCCAATACTCATCAATCAGCCTTCAAACTGGTGACTTATCAATAATGAATAGATGATTTATTGTGCAGCCTTTTCACTCCCTTCTTCAGATTGTCATCATGTAGCTCATGAAACCCTGACCTTAGATTTACACATCTCTACAACACCAACGTTTTCTCAAAGAACCGCTGAAAGGTCATTTTGTAGTGAATGTAAACAGTGTTTGTTGGCTGCATTAGAATCTTAACAGTCTGCACACATCAATGTTGAGTTTAATTAAGGACTTTCATTCATATATATTCATCTTATGATCACTTTACATCTTACTGGATTCATGTTTTGGTCAGAAATCACAAGTGTTGTGGTAAAAAGGCCGACCAGCATTCTCAAACCTCAAAAGTTTCAATTTGCAATCATTTTAATCTTTCAATCGACAAATCAGCGAATCATTTCAGCGCTAGTGAGTCAAATTTATGACAAACAATTCTTTCAAGGAACGCTCTTGGATTATTATTCAGCAGTTCCTCTAATATGTGCAGGTTGGTTGTTGTGTTTATTTCTACTCCATCATCTGCTTCGATTATACACATTCATATTATGAGTCGATCATACTCATACACATGAGCTCCAGGTTTTATGTCCGGATGTGGTGTACCCTGATAGAAACCACCACCCTCCGCTTCCCTCTCCTCCAGCTTCACTACATCCACAGCGCACCAGGCGGCTCCGGCTCCACCAACCCTCCTGTGTTGAGCACCGTGTACGGGTATGTGGGGACGCCTCCCGCCCAGCGCCAGCTCTCCAGCCTGGTGTGGCGTTTGGGGCCCAGCCACTTCCTGGAGGAGGTCCTGCCTGCCACCAGCGTCGCCGCCATCTACGAACTGGGACCCAACTACGTGGGCAGCTTCCAGGCCGTCTACCTGCCCTGTGAGTTTATCTCTGTTGCCCTTTTTCCACCAAATTAGCTCTGGTGCTCTGTAGCGAACCGGCCCGCGTTTCCTCCAGTTTTGAGTGGAAACGTAATCAAGGATTCGTCAGAACAGAAGTCAACAGCAGGAGCAAGATGGCACATGGCTTTGATTACCTGCGAGCTTTTGTTCTGTTATTACAGATCAGATTCACACTATTAATGATCAGAAGACGTAGTAGACCACATACCACTGTTGCCTCCTCCATCCTCTCTTTCCAACCGGTAGAATAGGACACGCCCACCGATGTTAGGTCGAGGAAAACCTGCTATTTTATGGTAAATTTGGTTGAAATTCTCCGAATGGTTCAATATCAGGTGCACGAACCGCAACAGAACCCGTTTCATGTTGGTGGAAAAGAGTTTCATCTTCCAGTGAGGTTTCCAAAAAAAGATTTTGTCCCTTTATCCCCTTTCCTCACGTCTCTGACAGTCTTTTTTTGTGTTTTTTTGAAATCTTCCCTGTCTTTGTATTGTCCCAGGTAAAGACTCAAAGACAGAGGCAGCCCCCACCTCCCCAGTGGTGTTGGTACCGGAGGAGAAGGTGTCCTTCAGTCTCTACGCGCTCTCTGTATCGACTCTCACCGTGGCCAAGATCAGGAAGGTCTACAACAAACTGGACAGCAAAGCCATCGCCAAACAGGTGAGACGGACCTCTGCTCAGTAGAATGAAAGTCTCCATGCTAGTGTTTTAGTGTTTTATTAAATCCGCTGTAAGACTGAGAACTAACTATTTGCACAATGGCTTTAAAAAAAAAAAAAGAGAGGAGAAATGTATGCTGAGTCACTCCAAAGAGCTGCTGTTTCAGTACCTTTTTTATCTTAAAAGGGAATTATTTGATTTATTGTCAGACGTAGTAAACGTTTTATTAGATAGATTCTTAGTTTTATTTAAGAATCTACAAATCTCATCTGACTAAGAAATTTGTTGTTTACACTTGTTTTCTTCACTTGAGGTGAGTTAGTCGAGTGTTCAGCAGAACTGAGCTTACTGACTTTCATTACATCATCGTCTGACCGAGGAACAGACCGTCCTCCGAGTGCAGACCTTTAGCAAAATTGCAAAGTTTGCAGAGAAGAAAGATGCATATAATAAATAATAAATCAATACGCACATAAAAAAGTCTGTGGAAGTTTCTATTTATAAATGTGTACACACACACACACACACACACACACACATATAGACAAACATGCAGGTGCATTCTGCAAATTGACAAAGGTCAGTCACTTACTGGGACTAACACACCGTCCTTTTTTCCCACTAAAAGTGTGTGTTTGAGCGCCAAATGAGCTCCCTCCCCTGTCCTTATCTCTCCCCCCACCTGTCAAGTCATTTCCCAGCCTGCTCCGCTCTCCCTGCTAAGCCTCGGCTCGCGGTGACTCTGGAAGCAAACGGCAAAGAAGTGCGGAGGCAGCATTTTAGTTTTATTGAAAAAAAACTGACTAATATTATCACTGCCACATAAAGACGGCGGTGTTACAGTATTTTCACACCTTTTTCACTTCGCTAAATTGGCCATTGTGTTAAAATGAATAAATATAACTCCTTTAATCCAGTGTTTTCCCGTAGAGCATCAGAGTGGTGCCTCATTCTCTTCCCACGGACTAAATTGGTCCCATATTTTATAACTTTTAGAAAGTTCAGACTAATACAAGACTGCAGCTTTCAACACTAAATTCTGGTGCCCCCCCCTCTCCTCAGCTCGCCGTGTCATCTCATGAAAACGCCACTCCGGTAAAGCTGATTCACAACGCCGCCGGCCACCTCAACGGGCCGGCTCGGACCATCGGAGCCGGAGTCATTGGATATTTAGGTAAACCAAGTCTGTGAAGTAGCCCATAATATCTGCACCCAGTCCTGTTTTAGACAGTAGTGTTGTAATTGTTCAGGGGAGAACTTTGACCTCTGACCTTCATCAAGTTCATCAAACTGTTGAGTGAATAGATCAAAGTGATCTTTGTGCTGCACTGTGACAAGCTCATCAATGTAATCAGAAATGTCTTTACCCTTTAGGTGTCCGAGCCTTCGTGGCCAAACCCGTGGCCACCAACCTTCAGTATGTGGGCGGGGCGGCGGCCATCTTGGGCCTGGTTGCCATGGCGTCGGACGTTGAGGGGCTGTATGCAGCCGTCAAAGCTTTAGTGTGTGTTGTGAAAAGCAACCCGTTGGCCAGCAAGGAGATGGAGCGCATCAAAGGCTACCAGGTGAGGAACAGGAAGTTCACTTTTCTGGATTTTGCCTTAAACTGAAAATAGCAGCTAAACAACAAACTTTGTAAATACTTTCTCTTAAGCTCCAGACTCTATTTCATCCTGAGGTTTTAGTTTAGCCTTTAGTATTGATTTACAGCTTTGTCAAAGAAGTTCACTGGTATATTTATGTACTGTAGATACCTACACTGTTTTAGATGACCTACTACCAGTTTAGAAAAGTATCCTCAGCTCCATTTCCAGTTACATGCTTCTTTTTGCTGCTGTAGTGCATTTAAGTTATTGAGAATATTGTCTTCCCACCATGTTTATCTTGAACCTTACTGCTGTTACAGCTTGTAGGGAGTTGTTAGTTATTTGAATTTGTACAATGACGACACTGAAACAGTTCCTGTTAATGCTGTCGTCCGTCGCTTGCAGCTGCTGGCTATGCTGCTGAAAAAGAAGCGCTCGCTGCTCAACAGCCACATCCTCCACCTCACCTTCTCCCTGGTGGGAACGGTTGACAGCGGCCACGAGACCTCCATCATTCCCAACTCCACCGCCTTCCAGGACCTGCTCTGTGACTTCGAGGTGAGGCCAAATGGAACCGCTATGCAAGTAAATGCTGTATCAAGTAAAGTAATTAGATTCTACAGATTATTGCAGAACTTTTGGGCATCTTGTTCCGCTTAATCTGCCCGGCTGCTGAACCGAGAGTCTCAGGTATATTCTGGGATGGTACCGGCCGCTGTGAGTTTCTTCCACGGCTGTTGAACCTTTGAGAAACTGGGCCTCTCTGTGCCACGATGCCACCTCCCCTTGCCAGCAGGCTTGTGTCACAGAGGTCTCAGTCTGCTCCTTCTGCTCCGCAGGTCTGGCTCCACGCTCCCTACGAGCTCCATCTGTCTCTGTTTGAGCATTTCATCGAACTGCTGACAGAATCCAGGCAAGTGGAAAAACTTTCTTATCCTTGAGATGGTGAATCATCATGAATGTTGTTTTTACTGAAGGTGTTTTATGGCTTACTTTCTTATTTTTTGATGTTGTTTCCCCAAAGAAGCTAAACTCTAAACTTTCTGTGTTGAGCAGCGAGGCGGCTAAAAACGCCAAACTGCTGAGGGAGTTTCAGCTGATCCCCAGACTGCTGCTGACCCTGAGAGACACGTCGCTGTCCCAGCCGACCGTCGCTGCCATGAGCAACGTGCTCAGTCTGCTGCTGCAGGGCTTCCCCAACCCGTATGACCTGCTGCGGTAAGCACGTGTTAAGACACCCCTGTCCACACGGAGTAATGGACAAAGCACAACAAAACCTGAACTGTCCTTTTTGTTTTTCACCTCAGGTTTGGCCAGTTCATCTCCTCTACGCTTCCCACATTTGCCGTGTGTGAGAAGTTTGTTGTCATGGAAATCAATAATGAGGAGAAGCTCGATGGAGGTATTGAAATACAATAGGATTCTTGTTTATGCTGGTAAATTCCCCAAAATAATGTTTGGCCTGTAAAATAGTCAAACATGTTCTGTTGCTGTATCAGGGGAATGATTGACACATGAAAATGTTCTTTGACTGCAGGTAATGATGATGATTTTGGCGGCCTCCTGTCAGCCAACCTGATTCTGCTGAGAAACCGACTGCTGGACAACCTGCTCAGACTGCTTTTCACCACCAAAGAGAAGTGCTCCGTCAATGCCCAGTAAGACAAAAGTCTCCTGCGAGCTCCAAAACAAAATTAGTTTTTTGCAAAATGTGGATTTTTCCTGCAACATTTTTACCACTAGTGCAAAGCAGCTTTGTGTGTGTTTTTCTGCCTTTAATTAGAAAGCTAATCCTAAAAGTAATCTTAGATGGTTGTGAGCGCCATGAAATAATAACAAACTAAAACATTTTCAGAAGTATCACCAGCTGTAGATCACGTCATTTGCTCCCCGACTCCCCCTGCAGGGCGTGTGAGGAGCTGGTGCGGACGCTGGGCTTTGATTGGCTCTTGATGTTCATGGAGGAACATCTTCACTCGAGCACGGTCACGGCGGCCATGTCGATCCTGGTGGTGCTGCTCTCCAACCAATCCATCCTCAACCGCTTCAAGGAGGGTCTGTGTGGAGGAGGCTGGCTGGACCACACCGACTCCGTCCTGACCAATAAGATCGGCACGGTGCTGGGTGAGTGCTTCACGGTCACCGCGGCAACACAGTGAATGAAACAAAACCTGAAACGCAATATTACGTGCGACGCTGGATTTAGGGACGACTTTGTTTACATTCTTCAAACATTCCCCACCACAAGCGTCCGAAGCTGCGGTAATAATGTGCAGTGTGTATGTTGTAATATGGCTCAGCAGACGCCTCTCCTCACTCTGGCAACGCTTTCCGTCGGAGTTGGCCGTCGTTCAGTAAACAGAAAGCTGCGCAGTTTGTGCGGCGCACAGCCAAGGGTTGGTCCTCTCATTGTTTGCCTCCCTGCACTCCCTGCTGCTGCGACTATAGTCCCTCCTGAGCTCAATGGTTTTCAACCTCATCACTTTGTCGTTTGAGGTATCTGCAGGTGTGAATTTGCAAACCAGTGAATCTAATTATTCTCTGTTTAGGTGCATTGATGACAGAAATAAAGAATATGCTCACATATATGCTTTTTTTTACTTCTGCAAACCTTCAGGTTGAGAACCATTGACCCTGCTTAAGAAAACCACGCTGCGTAGTGGCCTAACAGAACTACCGCTGCTGTAGCATTGTCAGGCTGAAGCTCTTCCTGTAGTTTTATTCAACCAAATCCTCATATTTGAAGTCATTCTGGTAGTATTTAAATCCTGCCTGATTAGCTCAGTTTGGGTTATTTGTGATAACCTCCTTGATAAACGCCATTAAACCCCAAAAGAGTTGCCAGTAGGTGCCGTTAGTCAGAGGGTGTATGAGGTCCTCTCCTCCCTTAACTCTTCACCTGCCTCTTTAGGCTTCAACGTGGGCCGCAGTGCCGGCGGGCGCTCCACACTGCGCGAGATCAACCGGGATGCTTGCCACTTCCCAGGATTCCCCGTGCTGCAGACGCTGCTGCCCAAACACACCAACGTCCCGGAGCTCTACTTCCTGCTCATGGCGCTGTTCCTGCAGCAGCCCGTCACCGAGCTGCCGGACAGCCTCCAGGTACATGTTAGTATGCCCCATCTTTTTTCTTCTTCTCAGTTTGCTTGAGATCTGAATTTTACTGCTTTTCTATCTAAAATCAGTATGTATGAACTTTGAAAATAAAACTTTAAGATCTTAGAGAAACACGTAATCTCTTTTAAATTACATAAAAAATGTAAAAGTAGTCTTCTTGGAAAAGGATGCAGTACATGTATAGTGAAATATATATATGTTGCACATGCAGCTTGTTCAGATGCAGTGACATACAGTAATATGCAGTGTGTATATTACCCTGTGTGTGTGCTCGTCTTCTCAGTTCGACCTGGACTCCATCTGGACGTTCATCTTTGGCATGCCGGCCTCCAGTGCGACAGTGGTGGGCTCCATCCACAACGTGTACACCGAGGCGGCCTTCCTGCTGCTGGCCATGCTGCGCAGCATGCTCAACCTGGTGAGAACCAGCGTTCAGCCTGCACTGGGAACAGAACTCAACAGACGTTCTGTCCTGAATCTGAATCTAATTTAACGTGACCAACATGGAAAGAAGACAAATGGAGCTGCAACAAGGCGCCTGAAAGGGAATTAATTGGCAACTACTTTGATAATCGATTAACCTTTTCAGTCATTTTTTAAGCAGAAATGTCAAACATTTGCTTCTTTTCTTCATCATTTAAGGCCGTAAATGAAAGAGTCTTTAGGTTTTGGACTGTTGGTCAGATTAAAGAAGCAAATTGAAGATGTCTCTTTGGGCTCTGGTCGATTTGTAATGAGCATTTCACAATCATCGATAATGAAAATGATCAATTGTTAAAAATAAACATTACATTTAGGCATTTAGCAGAGGCTTTTAGCCAAAGCGACTTCCAAATAAGAGCTTTTAATAAGTGCATAGAATCATGATAGAAACATAATCAATTAACAGGAACAGAAGAAAAAAAGAAAAAAATACATTCAAGAGACATCGTCCAGTTCCCTAAAATCCTATAATCAGTGCATGTTTCAGTTTCAGAGAATGGACAGAAAAATGCTCTCAGGATCAATATTATAATAACTGCATAGTTGAGGCTTAAGAGAAACCATCTTTACTCATATTCTGACTAATTAAATCCCAACACCTTTCCCCAAAAGCAGATTATTTTGCAGCACTCCTACACAGAGAGCTTATGTGTTGGCAGACTCTTATATGAGCGAGGCTTCTCATGTTCATCCGTCCTTGTTAAGTGCGTCTTTATTTAGGATTTTCCTGCAGTTGCTGGCTGTAGTCTTTTAAGGTGTCTTTTTAAGGTTCTTTGTGGACTCGCCACTCATGCTGTCTCCGTCTCCGTCCCCGTCCCCGTCCACACACTCCCACCCGGGGGTTTCTCAGTGAATCTTGCTGCTGGTTGCTGCATTTGAACTGAAAATCTAGTTCTTTCTCTGCGTCTAAATGTGACGTTTAAAGGAAAATGATTTAGTCAAGTTAGTGCTTGATAGGATTGGGCGATTGGATGAATATATTGACAATTGAGTCTATCCGTGGTTGATTAATTTAATTTAATCTGCATCCATGAGAATTTCAAATCAGTAAATAATGAACCTGTAAAGCACAATTTAAAGCATGTGTAAAGACTTCTTGTTACGCTGGTTTCCGGTGAGTCTTCCTCAAAACAGGGTGATGACTAAACGACTATTAGGTCTTTAGTTGTTGCTGTCTCTTTGTCCCTTTGGCGCTTGAAAGCAACGTCAATTAATATTTGAGAACTAGACCAAGAACTGTATGTGCACATTTAATAGCACAGTTACGTTCTTCCCACCTGTTTGTCGCCGGACTCTTTTACAGAGGATCCACGTTGTTTAGCAAAGATCTCAAGATTTTCACATTAAAGACCGTGGATGAGTAGGGAACACTCGAATGCATCTTAATATCATAACATATATATATTTATATTGTTGTCTCTTTCCAGCCGTGGCAGTCAGAGGAGGAAGGTTCCTGGCTGAGGGAGTACCCGGTCACCCTCATGCAGTTCTTCAGGTATCTTTACCACAACGTGCCCGACCTGGCACCGATGTGGCACAGTCCTGAGTTCCTCTGTGCCCTGGCGGCGTCTGTCTTCCCTTTCAACATCCGGCCCTACTCTGAGATGGTAAGGCTCTGCATGTTGTTCCCACCGAAAGGAATCTGAAGCCAAATGAAGTTCTGAAATGAAGATTTAGGAAATCCTTAAATGTGGCCTTTACTACACTTTACCTTCTTCCACACAAACCTCTCGTCTCAAGACTTTTAAGTTCAAATACATGAGGAGTTTTTGTTCCAGCGCTGAAAACTGAAAACAAATCTTATAGTAATCGCAGGTATTGATCAGTAACCCTATCAACCCGCTGCAGATTTATTGTGATTAATTCCTATGGGCCAAAAAAAGCTGTAATTAATTGCCCCTGTGGAATCTTCTTCTGAGCACTGTAATCTTCACTACTGCAGTCTGAAGAACAAAGTGCAACACACTGCAGTTTACCTCAGAACTTTTCAGAATAAAGAAATGTCTAATTGT
The DNA here is from genome assembly GCA_036023655.1 of Nannoperca australis. Lineage (NCBI taxonomy): Eukaryota > Metazoa > Chordata > Actinopteri > Centrarchiformes > Percichthyidae > Nannoperca > Nannoperca australis. Next base: position 5,936 of record JAVQJD010081918.1, on the reverse strand, counting down.
TTGTATGGTTTTGTACAATAATGTGTCATTAGTGCTAAATTGTGTTATAAATACTGACACGTTGTCTTTTTTCTTTGGTTCCAGGTCAGCGATCTGGACGACGAGGCGGGTTCTCCCCCCGAGGAGTTCAAGGCCTTCGCCGGGGACTCGGGTATGAACCGCAGCCAGTCTGAATACTGTAACGTGGGCTCCAAGACGTCCTTGACCAACCACCCGGCCAAAAAGTACGTCTTCGACTTCATGAGGGTCCTGATCATGGACAACCTCTGCATGACCCCGGCCAGCAAGCAGACGCCCATCATTGACCTGCTGCTGGAGGTGAGGAGGGTGGGGGTGCGGGTGGGGGTGTTGCCAGGTCAACGATGATATGGAGACAGATTTTAAAAATCTCAGTCAAATCATCCAATGAATTAACAGATTCTTACCCATATTTCTGCAGGTTTTCTCTCATTAGATTAATGCAAGTATGCTGTTACTGCTATTACTACTTTTGCAGCCAGTACTGTAGCAGACTTCACTTCTGATTACTTGATTTGAACTGAAAACCTCCATCATAACTCCTAAATGTGTGTGTCTGTTTTGTGGTCCTAGGCCTCCCCGGAGCGCTCCACCAGAACTCAGCAGAAGGAGTTCCAGTCCAACATCCTGGACGGCGTCATGGAGCACCTTCTGGCTGCTGATGTCCTTCTAGGTCAGAACTCAAGTCCCCAGCCCCCTCGTACAGAGGGTCCCAGTCTGTCTCAGTTTGTAGTTTACCTTCCACCTCATTGTTTTCCAGTCATCAATAGTTTCAGGATGAATTTAAACCTCCAAACAGTGTCCTCGTGCAGCTCACTGAGGTTTCATCTTAACTCAGAGGTTCGCCTCCTGCCGCGGTGGTGAGGAGAGAAGGCAAACCTGCCACTTATTTGAACAGTATTTGGCCAGTGGCTGTTAACAGAAACAGCTGATGGATAGGCAGAAAGTGGCCTGTATGAGCATGTTGCACGACCCATTCTTTGGCTCTGTGAGAGACCAGCTCTTTGATGGCTGCACCGTGAGTCAGCGAATCACAGTGTGAAGCCCAGAGAACTGCAAGAACATTCAGCAAGTTATATTTAGCCTGTAGTCTATTTTTTAAATGAGATAAACAAAATGTATATTTACCATGTTTTTGTCACCTCTAAATGTATCTGAGCTAGTAATCTGTTTTACAGTACACTCTGTAACATGATGAAAACTGTTGGTAAAGACATAGGACTCTTGTTCAGAGAGAATATTATTAGTCTCAGAATATTATATTTACAATCGGTCTCTGAAACCAGTGCAGATATTTGTGAAATTGTTAACTAAAGATGCTTTGCTCTCTCCGCTGTAAATAATAAATCCTTCAGTATTACATTTAGCATGAATGCATCAAAAGAGAAGTTGTAAACGGCAGCTCATCTCTCTTTGTGTTCGTCTCCCTTCAGGTGAAGATGCCTCTCTGCCGCTCAGCAGCGGTGGCAGTTATCAGATTCTGGTCAACAACGTCTTCTACTTCACCCAGCGGGTGGTGGACAAGCTGTGGCAGGGGATGTTCAACAAGGACTCCAAGCTGGTGGTGGACTTCATTGTGCAGCTCATAGGACAGGTAAAAACCAAACTCATACAAATCCCTTTATAAATGAAAACTCTCTCCTGCTTCACTGACAAAGACGTCTTAAGACATTGTGCTGTGGCAGCTGGTCAACAGGTAGTTTATAATTCCAACCTCTGTGTATTCAAGTTATTTAAGTCAGTGAAGGCGAGACAGTTGTAGTTTGCAGTGTTAAGTTGCTCCGAAACCTTGAGGTTGATTAAAGAGGAACATAAAACAGCCTGAAACTCTCTGTCTTCGGTGACCTCCAGTGGTTTCACTTTGATAAAGTACAGGTGGTGACATCACTGATGGGTGTGGTCACAGGTGCAACAGAGCAGCAAAACACTGCTTCTCAGTCTGGTGTTAAATGACTCTTTAAAGGTTTCAGGGCTGCATTCTTTCTGAAATGAAATGAGATTTCCTGCATGTCTCCAAGGCCGTGTGCAGTCCCCCCTCCTGTCCATGCAGACTGCTGCTGGAGGCATGAAGCCCGACTACATTTACAACACAACTGATGGTCAGCCGTGTGCCAGAGTCAAATTATAGTGCAGCAGCATTGAGCTTTGAGCTGGTGCTTCTGTGTTGTCAGACTGGACACTGACTCCAGAGCAGCCGGCGTCCTCCTGCAGAAGTCCTCCTGCGAGTCATCGTCCAGTTAATGGCGGTGAACACACTCAGGAGGAAATTACATCAGCGGCATGCACACTTCATTTCACTTCATTTTAGCATGTGAAGGCACAAAAGTCCCTTTACTGACTGACAGGTGTGTATTTGTTAGTGTGTGTGCCTCTACGTGCTGCACATGTGGAGCTGCATGCATGTAAGAATAAGTTCATGTTTTGAGTTAGTGAAAAAAGGGAATTTGTCTTTTTTTCATGATCAGCGATGGTTCCATAAATAATTGATCAGTAAAAAACTAAACAAGCTTTTTCAAGTGAAGTCCTGTGTGTGGACTTTGTGCTCTACTTTTTATTCAGTGCCTTCTATGCACAGCACTGTGCACATGAGAAAATATGGAGATTATATGCTGAAATTAATTTCTCAAACCATAATGCGCATTTAATAAAATCTCCTCGATGTGATTAGAGATTTAGACGGCCGTGTTCTTTGTGCTGAGGTGTACAGTAGGAATTACTATGTATTTGCTTTACATTTCATTCAATTGACTTGAAGTATAAGCACCTACTCCATCCCCACTGCACATGTGTACAACTTAAACCACAGGTTGTATTGTTTTATTCAGACTTTGTTCCTGAAACTGTTCTTCAGTTGTGTTTTTGTCTGTTTATCCCTTTTGTTGCGTGCAGAATATTCAGCCAAATATCAAGAGAAACTCCAACGTGTCTCCAGCAAGAAGTTATTACATGATTGTGTGTAACTTCCAGCAGCTCAAAAGTCTCTTTAACTTAACTTTCCTCCCTGAATTCACATGTGCGGCAGCAGTTCATGCTTCCTTAACTTCCTTAATGTCAAATCTTGTTGGAAAGAAGCCAGTTTTATGTTTGCAGGTGTTTTTCTACTTGACGTCTTGTAACACAAAAACAACAACCGTAGAATAACAAAGCCATATTCACGACCCTCTAACTACTTATCCCAGTTCAGCCCTTTCTGCTCAAACAAATCTTCTTTCTGGTGAAATATTTCCACAGCAGCTTGATTCATACTGCGAGCACAGCTGACGAACCAACGTGCCAAATCTCTTTTCTTCAGCTGTATATTTCTCTTTTCTTTTGTTTTAGCACTTTCTGGTATAAATGTACCCTCTAACCTCCCACTCCTGTTTGTTTTCCTCCCTCTCCTCCTCATCCAGTCCAAGAGGCGTTCCCAGGGTCTTTCCCTCGACACCATCTACCACTGTCTGAACCGGACCGTGCTCTACCAGCTCTGTCGACCCCACAAGACCGTAGCTCAGCAGGTGGCCCTGCTGGACGCCCTGCGGGTCCTGACCGTCAACCGCAACCTGGTGCTCGGGCCGGGGAACCACGACCAGGACTTTGTGGCCTGCCTGGCTCACTGCTTTATCTGCCTGCACAGCGGGAGGTAAGGCGACATAAGGCTCGTCTGGTGGAGGGTCTGTAGCAAGGTATCCACAGATCCTGAAAGAGGGAGGATTGGATTTTTTACATTTAAGGCCATAAAAAGTCTTATTTTTGTTCATGACAGCACTTTTGAGCCTTAAATGCAGCTCAGCATTGGGCAGACATGCTTTTGTGTTTACATTGCTGCAGAGGAATAAACTAAACTTAAACCTAATGTCACGCACTTTGAGTTATCAGCAACAGCACGTTGTGGCTACACAGACAGTACTTGGAAAAAAGAAGATCAGTATTTAATTGTAAAGCAAGTTTAGCGTAGCAACACGTAGCAGAGAAGAAGCAGCATGGCTTGTAAAGCTTGTGTCCTTGTTTGTTATGTTGGATACAAATGTGTTGTGGGTCATAACAGACTCATCCCGTGGCTTCTGTTACATGAAGGATGATGATGATGAAGGATGTGCAAACATGTTTCTGATGAAGAAGATTTTTTTCTGGCTGAATCACATAAGACAACAATGAATGGAACATTTAGATTTGTATCTAGCCTGCTTGTTTATCAGTTGAACTAGTTAGCCTTGCTAGTTAGGTGGGTTGGTTACTCTCAATGGGAGCGGCATGGATCTTATTTTGTTTCATAGTTATGCTGAGTGGTTCTTCGGCTCCATCTGTTAGGTTTAACTCCTATGTGAGATTATTTCTGAGCAGCTGTGCCTCTGAATGTTTGTGCAACTATAACACCAGTTCACCACAGAGTCTCACACCTTAGATTTGTTTATTTCCTGTGACTCGGGCTGTGTTGTGTCCACTTACACGCCACTGGAGTGTAATTTTGGTGCTTGTGTTTGTCCTGCCAGAAGTAGTGATTGTTTCCAGAACTGCAGCAGGTGGGGAGAGGCAGAGTATCCTGCCATGCTGGGGACACAATATGCTTTTACACGACACGCTGTACAAGTGCAGAGAGCAGACTTCCAAACAATCTAACTCTCCCTGTGACGCCCCTCAGGTAGGTGCTAAGGCGCTGTGTGTTTGTCTCTGCAGCAGCGTGGAGGGCTTCGGTCTGGAGGCGGAGGCCAGGATGACAACCTGGCATGTCATGATGCCCACGGAGAACGAGGCCGACGCTACCCACAGCCACGACGTCAGCGAGGGTGAGACACTGTTGTGTTTGTGTACGGTGAACCTGTGTAACCCTGCTCCCGGGCGCGGTGTTGAGATCTCTGGTCAAGTGTCAAAGACTTGTCAATTCATTTGTCATTTCAAACATTCAGTCAATCAGTCAAACTTTATTTGTACAGCTCTTTTCATTACAGTGAGTGCAGTTCAAAGTGCTTCACAGATGATGAGACAGAACAAGTGTAGGACGTAAAATAAACAAAAAACTATTAAAGAATGTGAGACCAGTGCACGCGAGGAAAATACAAATTTAATAGATTACTGGAAAAAACTAACAAAAAATAAATAAAAAACAAATAGAAAACAGACAAACAACAAAATATGATATATGAGGGATAAATAAAATGAAAGAGGTAATATTATTTGTGCAACTGTGACACAAATCAATATTCCGTCCATTCAGAATTCAAACTCTTGCATCATATAATCCACAGAAAGTCACAGGGGGTTTAATACTTATTAAAGTAACTTATTTTCACATTTTGGTGCACATATATGTGTTTGTATGTACATTATTCAGTGCTTGTGTTGAGTGTTTGCATGGAGACTTGAGCAAATCTGTCAGGAATGTCATAGAGGGCAGTTCATACCAGATACTGATAACTCATTTAATGAGATTAGAGATTTATTGTCATTAAAGCAGGCTGTCCTGTTTATAAAAAATTATTTTTTGTCGTGTGCCCCCCCCCCCGCAGGCCGGCAGCTGCTGCTGAAGGCGGTGAACCGGGTGTGGACGGAGCTGATGCACAGCAAGCGTCAGATGCTGGAGGACATATTCAAGGTGTCTCTGCCCTGCAACGACAGAGGCCACGTGGACATCGCCACGGCCCGGCCCGCCCTGGAGGAGCCGGCGCTGAAGAGCTGGCAGAACCACCTGGGTGAGGAACTCTGGGAAACACACACACACACACAAAGATATAACAACACAGACAGCTGAACATTTCCTGAGCCATGTCTGTGGCATCCAGTGAGTGTTTGTAGCTCATCCACATTTACATAACTAGAAGTATTTGGGAGCTCCTCTTGTTGTTTTGCAAAGGAAACACTGGAGCGCTGCCATTAGGCCTGATTATTTCTGACTTGCTCTCTTTCATGCTGGTTTTCTCTCTCTCTCTCTCTCTCTCTCT
>JAVQJD010081888.1:0-29965 GCA_036023655.1 Nannoperca australis | reverse complement strand
ATTTTTAAACAATCACTGTAAAATTTATGCAATTTTCTGTAAACACTTTCCTTTTAAAAAACTAAAACAATATATTAAGTTAACAAAATTTAAAGGGACCCCCCCCCCCCCCAGCGTTTTAGTATTTGCTTACGAGATACATTTAAAAAAAGAAAGCGTCACAGGCCAACCTATTTTACACACTTATGTTCATGTAAAAGGTGCAGAGTGCCCTTTTTTAACCTGGTTTGGATCCTTGTGCAGTGGGACCCCATGATCACCACTCTCCCAGGCCTTTACCTCGTCTCTGTTGGATTCATCAAACCCGTGGTGTGGCTCGCTGACCTGACAGGCGCGGTGGTGTGTTCAACGGCCATGCTGCGCTTCATCAACCTGCTGTTCAACTGCGGCAACCTTTACCTGCTCTACCTGCTCATCTGCAAACTGCACCTCAGGGAGAAGGTACAGATCCAGACGGTGAAGAGGGCAATGCGCGAGTGCTCTTGTTTGTCTTTTTTTTGTTTTCTGATATCACGTTTCCTCTCTTCCAGACACGAACGACCTCACGCCGAGTCCTGTCAGCGTTGTCTCTGTCCACCTTCCCTGTGCTCTACTTCTTCAACTTCCTGTACTACACCGACGCCGGATCTACTTTCTTCATCCTATTTACTTACCTCATGACGCTGCATGGCTGCCACAAGGCCTCCGCCTTCCTCGGCGTCTGCTCCGTGCTCTTCCGCCAGACAAACATCGTCTGGGTGGCCTTCTGCACGGGCACGTTGGTGGCCGCCAAAATGGACGAGGCCTGGAGGGTGGAGCATACGAAAAAGAGGGATGAGAAGTCTCCTCCGTCCCAGGTCCCTCTGTCGTTCAGTGGAGCTAAGAAAGTGGTGCGTTTCGCGCTGGAGTTCCTCACCTCGCCCAGCCACGTGAAGGCGGTGCTGCTGGTGGCCTGGCCTTACGCACTGGTGGGCGTGGGTTTCCTGGTGTTCGTGGTGCTGAATGATGGGATAGTGGTGGGCGACAGAACGAGCCACGAGGCCTGCCTCAACTTCCCCCAGCTCTTCTATTTCTTCTCCTTCGCCCTCTTCTTCTCCCTCCCCGTCTCTCTTTGTTACTACCGCGTCCTTCGCTTCCTGCAGGCTCTGAAAAAACAGCCGTTGTTCTTCCTCCTCGTCACGGGCGTCTCCTTGCTCCTGGTGTGGAAATTCACCATCGTCCACAGGTACCTCCTGGCAGATAACCGCCATTTCCCCTTCTATGTGTGGAAGAGGCTTTTCCAGAAGCACGAGCTGGTGCGCTTCCTCCTTGTCCCCGCGTACGTGTTTGCAGGGTGGAATTTTCTGGACTCCTTCAAGTCTCGCTCGCTCTTCTGGAGTTTGGCGTTTGTGGCGTGCCTCCTGGCTGCCACGGTGCCCCAGATGCTGCTGGAGTTCCGGTACTTCATCGTTCCCTACCTGATGTACCGCCTGCACATGCCCCTCCCCTCTCTCCCCAGACTCATTGTGGAGTTCCTTCTGTACACGGCGGTCAACGCCGCCACACTTTACATCTTCATCAACAAGACCTTCCACTGGCCGGACAGCACAGCCACGCAGAGGTTCATGTGGTGAACAAGAGAGTGAAGGGAAGCATCTGATATGATTCAAACAAGATGTCGGTATCACGGGATTTCACCAGAGAACCACAGTACACGTGACATTTCAGACATCAAAGAAAAGTCTCTGTTACATCTCTACAGCTCACATTATCACCATTTTTGTGCAGTATAACCAAATGGTGTTTGGGATAGTGTATAGTAATGGCCATGGCTTCCACTGAGAATCAGTATTGCTAGTTTTAATGCGACGGCAGTGAAAATCAAAAACCTTTTTTAAACCTTAATGTTTGATGCCGAAGGGTTTTAAGGTCCAGTTATGCTGTATTTTGCTTTCAGCGACAAAGGCTAGATACCCTGCAGCAAGCCGGCTACACGTTTACTGCGAGTCAGTTCACAATCACACAAAGAGTATTCAAAGAGAATTTCGTTTTGTAAAAGTTAGTACAGTTTATGGCTTAGGCGAGCTAGACAGTACAGCAGTAGTGTCGGTGTTGTCGGCACCGGTCTGAGTTCTGAAGGTCTGTCCTGATGAGAGTTCACTGTGTATAAAAGTTGTTTCTGCTGTACAGTAACAATGTCTGGTTGAAATGTTAATCCTTCTCCAGCGTGGTAACGTTTTCAGCAGGCTTCTGGGAATCCACAAGGCTTTTCTTACGGCAAACTGTTTTTTACTTTTATTGTAAATACTGTATGCACTTCTGTGAATCGACCTTTGTTGAGATAACTGTTGACGTGAGCTGAAAATATGACTAAAGAGACCAAAAACGACAGCCATATTGTAAACCTCAACATTTGTATTGTACGGGATGGTGTTTTTGTAATAACAGATTTTTGCTTTCTGATGACCCACAGACAGGTTTATAATCATGGGACTAAAATAAGAATAAGATATATGTTGTCCATTTTTACCTTTTTGACCAAGCCATAAAGATCCACTGGAGGTGATTCAGAAGTGTCGTTCATTGTTATGGATGTGTATAATGTACATGTTGTTGTTTGTTTAGGTTTCTTTTTTTTGCACTTTGTGGTTTCATAGATAATGTAATGTAATAGGTGATGTCATCTTGCCTTCTGTAGGTTTCCCCTCTCTGTTTTGATTTGGTGTGTGTGCGTGTGTGTGTGCGTGTGTGTGTGCGTGTGCGTGTGCGTGTGTTTTCTATGTAGGTACAAAGGCGTCCCACACTTAATGTGCATCCAGCTGTATGCTGCTCCCCCTGTTGATACAATCTTGTGTAAACCTTTGAATAAAATCACATGCAACATCAAGCCTCAAGGTTATTTATAAAAGCAGCAAAGTATAAATATTTTTGGGGAAAAACAATATATTGGAATAATGGGTTCACATCATGGTTATTAACTATTGTATAGCGAGGTGTCTAACCTCAGCAGATCAGCCAGAATCAGTCACTAGGAGGAGCTACAAGACAGAGCAAGCACTTTACCATTAAGGAAACAGTCAGACATGTAGATCCCACTCTGTACCCCTAAACGATGCTTCCACAGCCGAGCAACAGTTAGTGTGGAGCCAGCCTCGAAGACGGTTTTCTCTTCATGACGTTCAAATGACCTGCCACTTTCCACTCTTAAACGCCAGCGCCTTCATGTGAAATGACATTACAGCCAGACAAAGACGAGCACAGAAGAAACCCAGGCAGCCAAATTGGATTAGCAGGATCCGACATTCTACAGTACATAATGTTGACAATAAAACATATCGATTCTCTGTTGCTCATGGTGATTTAAAACAGTCTTCTTAACTTTGCGAGTGAAAGCCCAGTTTGGGAGGAAAAAAGAAAAACTAAAAGGCACAACGGTTGCTCTCCGTCTAACATATCACTGGAATCTAATTACATCAAGCAGCGTGGGGCCAGCTCACAGGAGAAACTAATACAATCATACTGGGATGATGATACAAATTGGGATTATACTATTCAAACATTCTTGTGTGAAGGTGATACTATATGTGTTGTTTGCTTTGCACGAGAGTGCTTGGAATGTCCATTTTTACAATTTCTTTTGCATTCTGGCTTTGACTAAACCTCCCTGACTCTCTCTTTGCCTTTTCACTGTCTCGTTGATTTTCACTTTGGGGATGACGAACGTGAGTCTTTTCTCACCTCTGTGCTCTGGCATTTAGAAAATTACAGCCCAACAGGGAGGGCGCTCCCATCATTCATGGGTTTGTTTGATTTCCTGATGCAGTTGTACTTTGTCCTGGTCTGATTAATTAATCACTGATTGCATTTCGAGGAAAACGGGTAAAATGATGGTGTGTTCCCCCCCCCCACCCGCTGATACCAAAGTTACAAAATGACACTGATTGGCCCTGAAGATAAGGAAGTTCTTTAACAACAAAACATTTGAAGAATCAAAAAAGCATATTTGAGGAGTAAACAATATTATCCTCAAGAGTTAGAGTCAGTCAAAAGTCATGTAAATTGTCGGTGGCTGAAGTGGTGTGTCGTCTCCTTTTTTGACAGCAGCTGGCAGGCTAATGCTGCATTCCGGTGTGTATGTGCACATGTACACACATGCAAACAGAACTGCATAACACCAACACACCTTTCTGTTAACTTGTGCGAGCATCAGAGGCTCTGAGCAATTGATTTGGAGCGGGGCTTCAAGAAGGAGCGATTTCTTTTCTGGAACCAAAAGAGGAAAACACACAACGCAGAAAGACACTGAGATAGATTTGTTTTTACAGTTTGTTACTTAATCATTTGCTGAAGTTGCAAGAGCAGAAAATAATTAGGATGAGAAAAGATGGAGGAGGAGGGAGAGAAGAACTGATCTAAGGGTACATCACAGCAAAGTAAGAATCTCGTTGCAAAAGGAGTCTCTAGATGAGCCGCGCAGAGGATGTCTACGTGGCTGCTCTAACCTGTTATTACCATGGATGCCGAAATGAAAAGCAAGAAATTCCACAAAGCACACGCGATGCACGGAACCGTTACCTCAACGCTGGTGTCAGTTGTAGTAGTACAGTGAAAAGTTGTCTTTATACAACCATGGAAAAGAAGACGATGCAGTCATCTTGATTCTGATTGGCCAAAGGTGTCTCAGAAAGATGTTTTATTGAGAAGAAGATTGTGACAACAGCTTTCTGAAATGTCTCTGTTCTCACTCCAATCTATGGGAAATTGCTCTGTCCACTTGACCCCCCCCCCAAAAAAAAGATAACTCTTCGGATCTACACGATTCACGTAAATTACATATTTTGATTCAAAATTCAGAATTACGTCGAAAAGCGACTAGTTTGCAAGTATGCAAAATTACATAAAATGATAGCACAAAAGGGCTACGCTTTAGCATCAGCAACTCATTCGATACCTCAAATCATGTGTACGGCAGTTCTGTAGAACAAATCCAAGTATTACTGAACCATCTTCTTCAATTTCTCTCAGTTTATTAGAGTCGCTGGCTGAAGAAGCAAAACACCGCCTCTAACTGTCAGTGACATTATTGTAAAGGCAAGGCACATGCCATTCCTGATAATTATTATCACCCCTACAGTGGGTGGTTACAACCGAGACCGTTTCATTTTCCACTCTGCCTCCTCTGCTGGGAGCACGGGGGTCATTGAGTTAGAGCTCAAAATAAATGTCTCTCTTTTATAAAGAAGCCAATATCAACTCAAGGCTTCCTTACACTCTTTATGGTGTGGTCAAGAAAATAAAGCTCTTATAATCCAGTGTGTCATTTGATGGTTGCACCACAAAAACATTTCCTCTACAAACAAGCGAGTTTGCTCATAACAAACAAATGAATTTGTTAATGGAATAAGAAAAAGTAACCAAGACTTGATAAGACTTCTTGATACTGGTCTGTGAAGCACCATCTGACCTTAGAGAGTCATTGGAAATTTAAGAAACTAAAAGGAGGAGCTTTCCCAGGAAGGCCAGGGTATTTAAAGAACACCTGGTGAATCACCTTATAAAGCTGAATGTGTTTGCAAACTCTTGCTGATTTACACTCAAACCAACATTAGTATTCATTTGGAGTCGTCTTTCTGGCCACCTGCCGAATGGAAGTCCAGAATTCACTCTTCTTTTTGCTCTGTTTTGGTCTCCACCTGCTCTTGGCTAAAGTGCCACGGAAATATCTGGCTCTTTCTGCTAAATGCTCCACTATGTTCACCAGCTAGTTGCTAACTTTGTCTGTCAGCCGGTTAGTGAGAGGCAGGAAGCCTACAGTCAGCTCATCAGAGCTTTTACACTGAACACAGCGTCCTGTGGAATCTGGAACATAGTTCTGGAAATATCCCTGATGAGAGCAGCGAGACTCAACCAAAACAGAAAAGCTATAGGCCATAAAACCAAACCAGTGAGATGAAAGATATTAAAATGCTCCATATGGCTGAGGGGAACTGCAGGGTTGGGTGATAATCCTCCGTGGGTTTGTCACTAGTCATTTCCATTTCCCATTGTTAATATAAAAATATTGATTAGTGCACCCTTAAATGTTTCAAGAACTTTCTATAATCAAGTGCAAATAAGTGTCCCGCTTACTCAGATATATACTTTGCAGTGCAGTCTTGAAGTAAAATAAAACCCAATATAAATACAAAATTTTATCTGATTCACATGATTATGTGTGATAGTCATGTAACCCAGTATTTACATTTGTTTGTTGTCATCTAACTGGAAAATAGACTGAATGTCAAATCAAGAAAGGAAAATCAGGACCAGTTTAACAGTCTAATGAAAGCTATGAAATATTTTGAGGTAAGAAATATTAAGAAATAACCATCCTTAACATATTATGACTTTTGGACCTTTTTTACAGAGCATACTGGTGTTCACAGGTGACCTCAGTGGTGGTGACAAACCGAAATCTCCAAATAACAACTTGCTGCATTTTCCTTGCACCAATTATAACTTGTACTAGATGAATGTTCCTTCTTATTGATTTTCTCCCCCCTGAGTTCGATAGGAAAGACATATACCCAGCAAAGAACAAGTGTATGTGCATGTGTGGAGTCAGCGGAGTGGCAGCAGTGAAGTCGTTGCTGTCAGATGACTCTCCAACTCCTCCGACACTCTCGACCCTGTCGCTGTACATCAGTCAGCTTCCTACACACACGTCCACGTGTCAACACACATACATGTGTTCGTGTTCACATGTACTGGGAGAAGCTCACACCCTCAGACGTCTTCATGTGTGGCTGGAGAGACTAGAAGCACGATGCAACAGAAATTCACCAGATTCCCCATTGATCTATTAACCCCCCAAACACACACACACACACACACACACAAACCTAGAAGGCAATGAGGCTCCTAGCACCCCATGCATCTGCCTCCTGTCTCGCTGCATAATGCATTGCTAGCCGAGGTGGAAACCCACTTCTCACACGGTTAGAGCCACACAGAAACGCTCAGCTGTGAAGCATAATATATCAAGCCAGGTTAGGGAGAGCAAGCGGCTTCATATGTACTGCTAATTGAGACAGAAGCTAGGTTTCTGTGAATGTCTTAGTGTGTGTGTGTGTGTGTGTGTTATATCTACTGATTAAACACAGCAAGCACAATAAAAACCATTAGTCAACAGAATGGCCAAGTTTCCGTTTTGTCTCACTTAGTTGCTGTTTGTGGACTTTAATGAAGAAGCACGACCTGTGTTTTATCTCTTTCTCCCTGTGTTTCATTTGATTTGTTTCAAATCAGCTGAAATGAAAGAGAGCCGATGCATTTCTTTACATTACAGAACTCTTACGCCACCTAATTTCCGTTTCACCCCCATTATCTCTCATTATTACTTAATTATTAGTAAATTGTTTTGAGAACATGACTTAATACGGTCGCAGTTGTGTGTATGTAAGGTGTAGCTAGGACAATAACCAGACTAAGAGTTAACAGCCATGCTAGCTGCGCTGTGATGCTCTACTTGCGCACAGCGGTGCTTTGAGCCAAATGCTAACATCAGCATGCTAACATGCTCATAACGACAATGTGAACATGTTGATGTTTAGTATGTATAATGTTGATAATTTTCACCATTTTAATTCAAATGCATCAGATTAACATTTTAAGGGCCAGTCCACCTATTTTACAAATGATAATTAGTTACACATGATAATAGAGAGTGCTACTCAGCCTCTGAAAACAGCTGTAATGTTTTCTGTGGCTCTGGGGGGAGCTTGCTAAAGTCAGATACATTTTACGTCAGTTTGGACTTGGAGACAAATGTTTTACATAAAGTCTGTGTTACAATCGATGGGGTCATGGGTATACAAATCTCAAAGTCCGAAGAGTTTTTGAAGATTGTGACTATACTTGTGACTAAAAGTGTGCATATCTGAGCGTCTGCTGCATTGTGTTCCACCATTGTTGCAAGATTAAAGTAGAATGCAAAAAGTAGCACAATGAAGAGGAATATAAAATAATCTTGAGCAATAAGTGCCACATTGCTCACACCTCTGCACTTGACAAAAATAGAAGTCTCATTTAGACATATGCTGTAAGGAAAATAATGTTTTAACACAATCTTTGAAGCTACACAATGGACCTGACACACCAGCTATGTGCCATCTCATATAGCACCTTTAAGACGTCTATTTATATAAGAATGGTGGGAGTTCAGTGGGCGGAGTGGCCAAAACATGTGTTGTGTTTTATTAACGGCACACAGTAATTATGCAACCTGCCCACATTTAAATCACTGTTTCTAACATGCTGTCTGTAAAAGTTTGACGGCGTTGTGGGGGATGTGTGTGAGAGGATTTGGTGATTTTGAGATTTAGAGTCCTGATGCCGACTCCATGTTTAGAAAATGCCTCTCTGCATTTAGTATTGCACCAACCACCTGATTTCTTTCTTTCTTTTTCTTTCTTTCTTTAATTTCTGAGCAATATTCAAATGAGATCCAACTTTAGCTCTGTCTCCGTGGCAGGTTGCTAAGCTACAGACTATGTCAGGAAGTGACAAGCGAACATAATTACAACCCTGGTTGACAGACACCAACCACAGTGTTCATTAGACTTACTCAGTCATTAAGACATAACGTCTTTTGAAAGGACAAAAAACTTCACACAATCTTTTGTATCATCTAATTGCCACATAATCACTTGGTGAATAACTATTTTAACAATTAAGGAGCAAAGGTATTATTTTTTGTTTCCTCACAGTATTGATGGTAATATGTAAGTGCTGAGTATTGTGTCTTGTTGTTGCATTTTGAGCATTTTTTGAGTATGAAAACACATTCAGATTTTATATTATTGCAACTTAAAGGACACACAAATAAAAAAAATTAAAAAAATTAATTAATTAAATTTGTCTTCGCTGTTGCTCATTTCCTCCAGGTATAGTTTGCTGTGCATTTTGTGTTTTGCTCAACTGCTGTTAATGAGCAGCGCTACTCCTCTGTGAGGTGTGTGTGTGTGTGTGTGTGTGTGGTGCTACTATATGTTCTCTCTCTCTGCTGGTGTTGCATTAGATGTTGATTGACAGTGATATTAGCACCTTTCCCTCACTCTGCCTCTCTTCGCCCCTCAATCAATCCCTCCATCTCCTCTCTTTGCCTCAAGGGGCGTCGGAAAAATTAAGCTATTTAAAGCAGCCTGAGGCACAAGGCTCTCTCGCATGTGCAGAAAAAATAAACCACAAATCAGCTTTGCATTACAAACACCCAACAAATCTCGCCTGCATTTTAAATCTTACAAATAATTAGTTTAGCTGATGATTGTGGCAGAAAATA
Source organism: Nannoperca australis (assembly GCA_036023655.1). Classification (NCBI taxonomy): domain Eukaryota; kingdom Metazoa; phylum Chordata; class Actinopteri; order Centrarchiformes; family Percichthyidae; genus Nannoperca; species Nannoperca australis. The sequence goes on along the minus strand of JAVQJD010081888.1, from coordinate 20,688 downwards.
ATAGCGTAAGGTGTTATTGCCTTTAGTATAATCAGCCTGGGTCAATCTTTAAACTATATTATGTAACTTATTTGACAAAATATAGATACATTATACCTCAAATATCAGTTTGTCAGTGATGTGTAAATGCTGAAATCTGTTTCCATAAAATTTGCTTTTCAGTGATCTTCGGTATATCTTGAGTGTGTGTGTACTTTTTAACGTAGACATGGACAGAAAAGAGCTGGTTCCAACTGTAGAGGTACAACTGGGGGCCACAATGTAAAGAGTTGAGTGGCTGTTTTAAAAAACCCAGCATGTTTGTCCTTAGGTTATGGCAAGATACATGACAAGTGCAGGACTGGACAACTAGTTAAAGGGAAACTGGCTGCAACGTAATCCTTGTGGGTAATTGTGCCCGTGAAAATATCACCGAAAGGTTTAAGTTTAAGTTTTGATCATTTCAACCCCAAAATTTGTAAAAAAAACTAGGGTATAGCATAAAAAATTAAACCAAGTGTAAGAACGCACACCAGAGACTGGGTGAGTAGCGTGCAATCAGACCAGGTGAGTTGAATTTCTTTGATGACCAGACTCCACAGTTCCATATTACATATTTATACACACAAATATTAAGTAGAAAACAATAATAACATGTTATACATATCTCACAAAACTTCTGTTGTTCTGTTCCTTCATACAGATCAATACGTCTTTTGAGATATTTTATTTTTTCAAAGGATAATGATTAAATATTCCATTTGAAAACGTCTTCAGAAAAATGAATATGCTGGTATGCTTTGTCACAGAGGCTGAGGATTCATATTTGGTAGGTTTAATAGTTTTCTATGCGCCAAGCAAATATATTGGGAGTTTTTTCCCCAGCAGGCACCAACGTAATCTTGAGTCTGCCACAAAGATGAAATTAATGAACGGTGGTCTTTCAAAAATGTTTGAACATTTGATAATTGGGTGCCATTTATATCAAGACAAAAAATCTTTTTATTCCCGTGGACAGAATATGCACAGAGTATTACCACCCAGCCACACACACACACACACACGCACACACACATATGCACACACCTTCTACACAGTCCTGACATGAGGAACCTCACTTAATAGATCCCTGTCCGTAATAAATCATTTACATTTTTGCCGATCTGGAATCCCTCCCTCATTGCTGTCTTGTTTCACATTTAGAATGTAGAAACTTCATTTAAGCTCCAATTTCACTTCACCTCAGGCAACCAATCCACAATTTCAGGCTCGATTTTTAGCGGGCCAAATTTGACGCAGAACAAGTCAATCTGTTTTGCAAATATATGCAAATGTTCATCTGTAATAAGGCAAATTCATCAGCCAATTTTGTCTGCTCTCTAAATTTATGAGTGCATTTATGAAGGGAGAAATAGATGGGCCAACACCTGACATCTATCTAATATACACAAGAGGGCTGATGGTGATTGATTGGGGCCTCTGTGGACAGCAGGACACTGTGAGCATACTTGATTACATCTGTCCATGTCACCGTTCGTTTATTATTAACATAATGTTGACATATTTACTGTGGGACAAGACGAGTCTTCCATTCTAAAATGTCAATGACGTATTCAAGTCCACACTAACAATCTGGAAAATTCCACTCCACTTTTTTCCCCCACTCAATTGTGTGACTTTGTTTTATTTTTTTTACTTGAATAGTTAGCAGTGCCAATGTATAGTGTATTTAATAAGCGGTTAAAATGACTGAAACGTTCATTTGTTCATTCACAGTGACACAGTATTATCAAATCTGACTTGATGTTTCTTTGGTGGTTTTGGAGCCTCTGTGTTGCTCCTCAAGGAGGTGATTGGCAGCAAATCCATATGTTGCTGACTCTCCATCTTCCTCTATGGAACACCAAAGTGAGGGAGCTGATGGTGGCAATGTGTCAACATACAGTATGTGACAGATCATCAAGCCAGAAACAGACGGTGAGACAGGAGTTTGAAAGAATAATGCTCATTACATACAATTTTTTCATACTAATGAATTTCCGGTCATTAGAGAGTTAAAGTGATTGTGGTCATTATATGTTGAGGACGAAGCAGAAAGAAGCAGTTTCACAGGAAGGTTTGTCACCAGAGAATTAGGATTGATGAATGTGTGTTAACTCTTTAAAATGTTTAAACAAAAAAAACCCCATCACAACAGCAACATAAACCCAAGAACATGTCCCTGATTCCTTCTTACCATGTGCCAACCAACCCAATGTGTTGGGCCTCAACAAAAACAACTTGCAGCCTCTCTTCACAGGTTGCATATGTCTACAGGTTATGACCAGTTCAACCATACGGTAATCATTCCTTCTCAATTAATTTTATTTCAATACGTTTTAGAGGTCTGTACAGGGCAGACAATGCAAAAACATACCCAATTTTTCTTTTGTTTTCCTGCCCTTTTCAGCCATCTTGAAAGCCTTCAGACTTTTCAAGAGGTGCAACGCCGGGGAAAGTCCCAACCTCTAAATTGGATACTGATGGTGCTGTCAGCTTTCTTAGGAGGACAAGCAAGGAAACGTGCATTCTTTTTGCTTTACAAAATAAAGTGATTGGTTGGTTGTACTACATTATAAGAGCTGTTCCAACTTGATGTCCAAATGAAATTACTGGAATCATTTAAAACCTGGTTGTGTGGAAAGTTGCAAACACTGAATACTGATGTATTATAGATTAGCATGTCTAGCATTTAGCTAGAGCAATAAATGATCATCATTAACCTCTCTCATAGTGGCAGTAGGAAGACATTCACCACTGCAGCAAAACGGTAAGCCTTCTGTCGCTCTGAGTGGCAGGAGTGAGACTGCGAATATCCTAAAATGTTGACAAAAACAAGCTGGATTGCGACTTTTGCAAATCAGGGATCTCAGCACCTGTCAAAGTACTTGCTGAGCTATTGAGTGTTGACGAAGAACCCTATCAGCCCCCGGCAGATAAACATTATTTTCTTTGTGTGACAGGGCATTGACAGTCTTTCTAATTGCCTCTTTAAACGTGCCAATTACTCTCAGAAATAAAAACTGAGAAATAAATATTTTTCCACTTTAGACAGATGACAGATTCAGATTCACACCAGGACTGGGTGGTAAATCAGAAGGATTCAGAGAAGCAGAAAGACGCCCCGGCTACAACACCGTTGAAATGAATCAATGTTCCCCACGTTTTGCAGTAACGTTTAGTGCCTTGCTCAAGGCTAGTGGTCCTGTGTCCGTGTGCTTTGTGTGTTTGTGGCGTGGGAAGACTTTCATGCACTATTATTATCCTATCAGAGGGAGCAAACCATATATTAGTCCTAATAAGCTATGAATGGAGAGAGGAGAGAGAAGACAAGCACTAAGGAAAGGGAAAGGGGAAAGAGAGGATAGGAAATTCAAGACTTCCTCAGAAGAAAAGAACAACATTAAGCTCCAGTAAATTTTGTGTTAAATATGAATATTTATTTAAAAATCCATAGTTCGATACAGAAATAGTCATCTATTATATGTATTATCAGACAAGCAGTACTTCAGCCATGCTTTCTCTGATTTCAAAAAAGTACAAGATCTTTTTTTTTCCTTCATAATTGAACTTGTGCAAAGAAAATACACTAGAAAGCATAGAAACACTGACACAAAATAGATAACGATTAATTCCTTTAAACAATTCATTTTTCTGAAGAAGGCATCGCACAATTCCAAGAAAATCAGTGAAAGATTTAAGGCCATTTTGTACAATTAATTTTCATATAGATTTTTATATTTCAAAACACTCAGTTTTTAACAAAAGGAACTGGTGCATCCTTTGTAAAACTGTACATGCAAACATAGTGCACGTTGTTAAGAAGATATGACGAGCATACAATATATTATTTGGATAGCTTTAGTAAACAAAGATCTTATGTGTCTTAAAACCTCACATGGTCTATTAAAACACTCCTGTAGGCACGCACACACACACTTGCACACACACGCAAAGAATATGTATATCAAACACATGCATGCACGCACGCACACACATTTATGGGGCTTGGCAATGTTAGTGAGCTGTTGCACTTTGATGGAAAAAGTAAGTAAAAAAAGTAAAAATTATAATAATATATAATTATAATATCCATTCATCCAAAGCAGACTAACACAAAATAACTGGCACTGATGACTATGGCGACAATGTGTGTATGTTTGTGTGCGTATGGAAGCAAAGAAAGGCCAAAATAACAAAACATTTAATTAACAAATTAATAGATTTTGAAACTGATGAGATGTTGAAAATGTAATGCCAATGAATTCATATCACTGAAATTTGAAGCCCATCATTTGAATCCCATCTCTTTGAATTAATGTGGTTTCAATTCTTCTTTATTGAAATTTTCCAGAAGACAATAACAGTTTATGCAATTTTATCAAACGTTTTGTTACTGAGTGCACAAATTCACTCTCTGCTTTGGATCATGTGACTGATAGGATGTAACCTAATAGGATGGAGGTCTATTCAAGTCAATTCTATTCAGGATTGATTGCTTATTCTTGGCAGCCCGAATGTTGAAATTTTCATTGAAAATGTTGGTGTCAAAATTACCAATTACTTTTGAGCAACTTGAATAGTTATTGGAAAATTTTCATAGGGAATTTTAAATTTTAGGATTCACAAATTCAGATAACAAATTTTTCAGATTGGTTTCACAGTAAAATATTAAAATGCTATAAATTCAGTGATATTTCAATTAAAACCTTAAGTATTCTGCAATGATTATGTTACACATGTATTAAGTTGCCTATTTGAATCACAGCTTCCATACCGTGTGCCGTCCTGGTCGACAAGCCTTTGGTGAAATGAGCATGAAGTAGGAGATGCATTTTTCTTCACTGAAAGGATTTTCTGAAGAACACGACTTGAAACAGGAGGTAGTTAGCCATTCAAATGGCACGACAGAGGCATCCTGTAGGCTGTTTGTATAGTATTTAGGTTATGTAACAACCACGTTCGGGGTTTGAATCTGAACAGCCAATTATCAAGGTCAAAATTACAAAGAAATCGCTAGGAGCAAAGTGGAAGTTATCAAAAGTAAGTTATCATTTACCTTTAGCTTCCTAAGTCACACCGTTTCTGGGGGGTTGTTCAAATCTTTCAAGTGAGATTATGTAACTTCTGAAAGAAGAAATGACCAATTGTTCCTTTACAAATACAAAAGGTGAATTTAAAAGCAATGTTGTGTACCTGACATTACTGAGTAAGTTTAATTCTACTTGTATAACAGTTCAACTAGCATTTACAGTAATTGCAGTATTGTAGCAATAACTTTGCTGAGTACAATGTTATCGACACCAATAGAAGCAATAGCTGGAGCAACAAAAAATAAAACTGAAGTGGCTGCTGCCAAAGGTTTGCTTCTATCTTCATATACAGGAATGTGTCTCTACCAGAGGGGATAAATTATGCTAAATGCTAAATTGTCACCAAGGACTTTCATCAAACACTTAGCTGACTCCAAGCAGGTAGTCTCTGCCCCCCCCCATCCTCCAAAAAAACAATAAACCAAACTGTGACCCCTGCGGTGTTGGATCTCTAACAGTTTGGAGGATATGAGTTTTACAGTAGATCTGCTGAGGCAGTAATGAGCTCCATGTTTTGACCTGCAGTCCTAATGATGTGTCCTGCTACGCTTTAAACGCAGTGGGTGGCTGCAGGAAGTGTGATTGCACCGGTTAAGCAAACGCACACACACGCACACACACACACACACAATCACATCAGTACTCTGCTACAGTGGCAATACAGGAGGGGATTGTGAGAAAAGAAAGGGATGTCAAGCAACTAGACAAGGCAGCCGTGTAAGATATTCAAAACTAATCGTGTAAAAAATGTCAGTAACAAATAATCATGCTTGATCACTATGTTGTGTTTACAAGACGTCTAGGTTTCAGTATTTTGATGTCACATTGTGCCATGGAAAAGAGTTCCACTCACACTGTCATACCATGCTACTACCCGTCATACACAACACTAATGCTTGTCAAAAATGTTTTGGTAACATGAAGCATACCATAAATTTAAGACTACTCCAAAGTGTTGATACAACAAAAATACTGCAAGCTTTAACATCACTGCAATGCTTAAATATCCTTTCACATTTTTGGTGCTGCACTGTAATTCACTCACTACCCACTTTTAGTAAGACTTTTTAAACATTTCATGTAACGTTGTTTCATACAATCTCATCTCATTCACATGTAATGTTTTGACTCATCACTGAAACACACTTTCATTACAAAACTAGACAATCCTTCCACATTTGTAACAAAATTTCACTCTCATTCTTCATTCGACAGCACCGCTCGATGTTAAATTGGACACTTGTCGGACGTCGTCAGTGACTAACAGGAATTGTACAAATTATCCTTTTACACATGGCTGGCACATGTAAATACATATCATTAAAACCAACATATAAAAAGCTATATCAAAGATAAAATGTGCAATAAAAAATACACACCAGAAAAAAATTAAAATGGAACAAAAAGCCAACATAGGGAAAGTGTGTTTTTCTCTGCATTTTTGACCACTGGGCTCTTATGCTCAAACAGTATTTAGTTTGAGAGCAGCTGCTGTCGCTTTAAACATGGGGCAGGAATGTGGTGTTAGACGACACGATGAGATGAAACCCCTGGGCACGTGGGCATCCTATTGCCAAGGCAGTTTGGAGGAGAGAGAGAGAGAACGAGAAAGAGAGAGAGAGAGAGAAAGAAAGAGAGAGAGAGAGAGAGAAGCTATTCTTCCATTCAGAAGTCAAATTAATGCTACGCAAAAACATGAAAGGCTGAAAAACAGAAAATGCACAATTTGAATCGTCATGATCTCAGTCAGAGCAACAAACTGGCATATGACATGTTAAAAAGTAAAACATTTGTTCTTGAATGTTTACTAATGGCGGCCATATTTCACGGTTTCTTTGAGGCAGAACACAAGAGTATGAGTCTACAGCCAACTTAAGGCATGGCTGCGTCTAACGTCAGCCCGCTAACATGCTCACAATAACAATGCCTACATGCTGATGTTCAGCAGGTATGTTTACCATGCTCACCATCTCAGTTCAGTGTGTTAGAGTGCTAACGTGCTAATTTGCACTAAACACCAAGTGCAGCCGAGGCTGATGGGGAATGTCACAAGTTATGAAGGTTAGGTTCAAGTTAGGTCATAAAATGTTGACCTGATGATGGCACTAGATCAAAAGTGGATGAAAAAAGGGAGGAACAGATATTTTACATTTCAAATATGAAATTTGTGCCATTATGCAGTGAATTTGAACCATTTATGAAGCCAATTGTGTCAAGTTAAACAAAGGAAATTCCTTTGCTATTCATCACATTCCATATTAAAACCCTCCCCTGTTCTGGTGAACATAAAAATGATGTATTTTATGTTCATCTTGTCTATAATAACTTGCAAAAGAAAAGGTTGGATGGAAACACAGCTAGTAAAAGGCATAAAAGAAAAGAAAAGGAAGAGAGAGAGAGAGAGAGAGACAGATAGGCAGGAAGAAAAGCTGTTACAGGGAGACAGATTTCTCAGGACTGACAGCAGTGCAGACAGACAGGGTGAAGTGACGAATGGAGATACAGACAGACAGACACTCACCCCCCACAGACAGACAGACGGATGGGTGGGTGGAAGAGGTAGTGCAGGGCCACTATATGCACTTGACTGAGGCTACACTCATGCAAAAGGTTTATACAAACACCAGAATAGAGTACGGTACGGTACAGCACGGTACGGTACGGTACAGAAGGGCTACCAGGACCTGCACTGCTGCTACCTGACACACGAGAGAGAGAGAGAGAGAGAGAGAGAGAGAGAGAGAGAGAGAGAGAGAGAGAGCGAGCGAGCGAGATAATATTACAAGCCTCATATTGAAACTGTGGGTATATAAAAGTATCAACAGTAAAAATCCTTGTTAGCGTTTACTGTAAACAATGAGTGAGTTGTAAAGAGATAGAGAGAAAGACAGAGAAAGAAGTTACGTATGTCCAGTTATTTACAGAAAAAGTTAGCGTTCATTTAAGATTAAGTGATTCCTTTGTTTTGTCTGGAGACATTCTCTTTACAATGTTTCCATTGTCCTTCCTTTCTTCTATTCTTCCCAGCTCTCTCCCAAGCCTGTCTAGGTTTTCCAGGCCCCAAAAAAAAAAATCCAGACAGTAACAGGAATGCTTAACAGTGGAAGTAAACAGACTCTCATTGGCTTTTCCTGTCCTCAAAAGCACACTCTCCTGGCCCGACATGCAGCTTCCTGAACACGAGAAAGACCACCGTGGTCCACGACGACAAGGCATGGAGAGCAGCTTTAGGGAAATGGAAGTATTTAGCGCGTAAAGTTCAGCTAACCCCTGACTCGGAAACCTTTCTCCTCCTGGCTCCTCATATCTGGGTTTGGAGGGGTTGCCCTGGCGGCGTGTAGGGAGGTGGCGCTGGCAACGGCTTGATCCCACGGGTCCTCATGTAGGAGAGGAACTGGTCGGGGATCTCGGCCAAGACGTCTTTGGCGAGCCGGGCCATGCTCAGGATGTGGTTCCCCGTCCGGTCAATGTAGTCCCTGAATGGGACAAACTGAGAGGGAAGAAAATGAGCTGAAAGGACATTTTGAAAAGAAGGGACTAGGCACTGCAGCCTGGCAAGCTTTGGATTTCTCCACATGAAGAGGTGTGCATGGGCCTGTAGTGTTGTTACCACCTTTACAAAACCAAGAACACAAGAGCAAAAGTGTATGGAATGTATTAAACATTGTTTTTATCTGCTGTAACATAAGCTGCAAACAATAGCATGGCTGGCTAACTAGCTTACTACCTAGAGTAGTGACCAAGTGTTGCTTCCAAGGCCAACAAACAAGAATAGATTATCAACTGATGAAGATGCTGACTTTTTGCCTGAGGCATATAGCTTATCAGTCAGCTGGAGACATTTAAAAGTCAACCCGAAGACGCCGTCATCAACTAACTCATGGAGCTAATATTATCTTAATTAGCTAGCTAGCTACAGCTGATAAAATCGGCTAAAGACAGCCATTATTTCAGCTGCAAAATTGACATTCGCTGGCTAGAAATGAGAATCAGCTTTTGTCTACCTCTGTCTGACATCAAGAACCCATTGTTTGAAAAAATACTGAGGATTTTGAGAGATTCTGAGCAGAGTAAACCTGTCATTATCACTGTAAACTGCGTATGTGAGATCTGTGAGAACGGAAAGCCACACCAGTAACTAAGGGGGGCTGCACGTAGCAACAGTAACTAAGCGATTAAATGATGAGTGGAGTGATAGAGGAGAGGGAAAAGTCACAGAGATGAAGACAGCAGAAAAAAACACAGTGGAGTAAAATGAGTTAGAACAGAGGTGAAAAAAAAAATAAGAGCAGAGGAAAGAGGGTGAAATGTATGGCGGGGGAGTGCAAGAGAATGATGGAAAAGAAGAAAGAAAAATAACTTCAAAGAAAGAATTCAAATTATGACAATTCATCCTCTTTGTTTCAAGTTGCTTTGTTCACTATTTTAAGTGGAAGAAGTTCTTATGAACTTCAAGGTTATCTTTGTAAAAATACAATCATCTCTCCAGCCTAGATCATAAATTGGCGCTCCTACAGAGAAGAAAGTATACTCTAATTAAGACACTGCAGATTTGCCCTATTTTCCTTAACAGTACTTGGAGAAGATCTGATCCCATAGGTCACTGACATAAGCAGCAAATATGGATACAGGGAATGCGCAAATTACTTATGTCAAAATACATTTTGACATCAAGTATTAAAGTATGTTAACGCCAGTTGGGGCTGTTGGTGTGTGAAATCAAGCAGCTTCAAGCTTTAAGACAGAGAGAGGAGCCTGTGACTTACTATAGTGGTGTGCACACTGTTCTCCTGTGCATTGAGGGATAATTAATCCAATTAAAGCGGTTGAGATGATCTGGCTAAACTGTTTATTTTTCTACAACCTGATTGCCTGGCTCTCTCTTTCTCTCTCTATGTATGTATGTATGTGTGTATGTATGTATGTATGTATGTATGTATGTATGTATGTATGTATGTATGTATGTATGTATATATATATATAAATACACACACACACACACACACACACACACACACACACACACACACACACAGACATTCAGATATTTATATATATAAGTGTAACTTATATAAATGATTGCAAAAACTATGGAAATATGTTTTCCAAGTTTTAGGGAAATATTTAAAATCACTGGATTAGATATACAGTATTTGTATTTACAATAATCTATCTATCTTTCAAAATTCCTGCGGTGGAAGCACTATAATGTCTTGGAGGTCAAGAGAATTTAATTAAAGAATGAACGATCACCCACTGTTAGAGTGCCACTGAAGTCACGTTCATATCCAGACTTATGATTTATAATACGCTTTCAGTGTTTTGCTCAAGAACCCTTGTTTGCCTCTTTAAATCAGTTCACCCTGCTGCGACTCATTGTTTAAATCTCAAGACTGCTGCCTCCTTCACATTGTGAAACCACCTGCTGTGACGAGATAAATGTTGGCATACTGTATTTTTTGATGACAGTCACGTGTCACAGACCTTCGCAGGTTGAATGCCCCATACATGGCTGAAGCTGCTGAACTAAATGAGGACAGATATGAAGGCCTTCTCTGTTTCATTTAGTTAATGAGCTGTTGTCATCTACAATCACAGAATCATATGACGGGCCAATTTGTGCTGGAAACCCCTCGCTGCGAAAAGTAAACCTCACCATGTCACTTGGGGTTATTAGCTTGCTGATAACGAGAGGAGAGCCTATAGGCAGAAACTGGTGTAATGTTACAGTACTGAAACTTAGTTTTACACCATCTCCGGGTCTTTTCTACATAGAACGCCTGTGTGTGTGTGTGTCTTGTTAAAAAGCCAACTAACGAGCGTGCCTCCCTAGCCCACGCGGGCTGAGGGAGGGTGTGAGCGGGCAAGATGTGACAGCGGCGGTAAAAAAGGTCATGGAGGAGGAAGAACTAAACAAGCGTCTCACTCTGAATTTCTTCTCTTTGTCTTGATGCCAGGCAATGACATAAGTGTGAAAAGTAATACTGTCAGTGGGCTGATCCATTACAGCAAAACAAATGGGTACAAATAAAAAACACAAACAAAGGAATGGATACATTGAGGCTTGCACACAAATCCATCTGCAAAGTTGTGATTTTGGAGGAAAAGTCTAACATTTTGCAATATCAACATTAACATCACTGGATGAGTTCTGAGACTTTTGCATAATTATGTTAACAAAACTGAAAATTACACAGAGAAAGAGAGGATCACGGGGTTAATAGGGGCCCAGCAACTAATATTGTGGTTCTAAGAACCAGTATCACATTTAAAATAAATGAGCTTGAGGAAGGATGGATCTAGGTGGCCAATGGCGGAGCTCATTTTTAATCTTGGACGTGGTTTCATTTTTTATTACTGTCAAAGCAGTGGGGAATGAAAGGAGTGTGTACCTGAACAATGTCCCTCTCAGCATATCTTCCTCTGGATGAGATTCTGACTTCATCGCCGTCCAACTCAACCATGGCTGAGGAGAATAGAAATTACAAATACAAACATGCAAATAATTTCTTTCTGTTGTCATATTCTAAAAAAAGTACAAAATAACAACATTCTGCTTAAACAGTACCAGCAGCTCTGACATAGCACTAATTTTCCCAGAACCCAGAGTAGAAACACAACATTCTTACACATAAATATAAGTTTTTGCAGACTTACCATCAAATTCTGCGGGTCCCACCCCCACGATGATGATTGACATTGGCAGACAGGAGGCCTGCAGGAGAGGAGAGGAACAATTTGATACATACATTTTACATACATACTGTGTCTATCGTTAACACGATAAAGATGCCCTGCAGGTTAACATACACAGCCTCCATCTCCCTCAGTGGCAAACAAAGCATCGAGGGTCGTGTTCGCGTCTTGCCAACACGTATAGTAGTGCACACAGTATGTGTATGCATATGTGTGAATCTTTGACGTGTGTGTTTTCTACAGCACCCCCTGGAGCGCTGCGTGGGTGGAGTGAATAATCACAGTGAATAATATTAGAGATGAGGGAATCAACGGCGTGGCCTGAGCTCGCTGACAGCTTTCAAATGACATGTGTTTGTGGGCATGTGTGTAAGTGTCAGAGAGCGGCGTGCGTGTGCTCGGTGTATTTGAGTAATGGGTTAATCTCAGGCAGCAGAGCGATCGATGATCTTATCTTATTTTTTTTGCATCCCCATTGCTAAAGGTCTCTACTGCCCTTTGCTCTCTTTTTCTCCTGCTCCCTCATCTCTGCCACCTCCTTCCACCCCACCACCTCCTTTTCCTCTCTCAGCCTCCCTTCTGCCTTAACATTTCGCTCTTGTCAACCTCTCCTCCCATTTCCGTCTGTTCTATCAAAGGCCTGAGATGGATCACTGCCTTCACAAAATGCCGTTCACTGTTCATTTTGTTTGCATTCCACATCGCACTCTGGCTTCCCTCTGGAGCACACTGTGACTTTGACAGTGATGGAGAGGACGGATGGAGGGTGAATTACACGCTGTCAGAAGTGAGGGCGGCAAATCAAACACTAAGAAAATAACAGTAGTAGCTCCCCAGTCACATCATATTTCTGCTGGCATTGCAAGAAAGGATGGATATGCAGAGACGTGGTTATTTTACATCTTTTGTGGAGCACATTGTAGCGCATCCTTTTTGTATCAAATCTGCTTTATAAATGACAAATTTTACATGCATTGTATTTTGTACAGCACTTGAGATAAGAGACACTTCATCGTTCGGGAATGAGGTGCGAAATGATGAACTAAGAATGAGCTGTGGTGCAGACACAGACTCAACAGTCCTCATTATGCAAGGCTAGGATCCAGATCCTGGCAGCGTGCATGGAGCCTGCACAAGCATGCAAACAAACGCATGTCAAACCACATGTTTAAACTTTTACTTCCCAATTGCGTCGGCTGCTTGAACCCCTGTATATCCGCTTACAAGTCTAGATATTATTATTAGAATGCATTAACCAGATAACCTTTGAGCTGAATTCTTTTTTTTCCCTCTTTTGAATTGAAGGTCAGAGTGCACCTGCTGTGTTAACAGCTACAGTAGATGCGCCCTTACGTTGACAATGGACTCCTTGGTCTGGGCCATGTCTGAGATGACGCCATCTGTGATAATCAGGAGCACAAAGTACTGGGAGCCATCCTTCACCGACGCTGCATACCTACGCACAAAAAAACACAGAACCATCTTTATATTTGTCATTTCTGCGCTACCATCCTGCTTTTGTTAACTACAGCGATTCATTACTGTAGCTTTTTAAGCAACATTCTGTGAAATTTTGACTGAAGTACTCAGACAAAGAAAATAGTTGAGAGCAAATAAGACAACATACTTTGAATCAGATTCTTAGCTTCCACTCTGGAGCATCTTAATCTGTCAAGTACTTTCCTCTGTACATCTCTAGTTATGTCAATTCTATAAGTCCTCAGCTCAATACGGCTTTCAATTTCTCCTGTGACCTTTCACTACCATGTGAGTTGTGAACTGACTGTTACTGATATTTACACGCTGAGATTCTGCTAAGCTTCATCTTTCTGCACCAGGAGGTTTGATCTATGTGTACACCTGCCTCCTCCAAACCAGAGATAACTGATATATAAGTGTCTCTCACTTTAGATGATCACAACATAGCAGGTAGAGAAAAGACAAAGACATAGTGCAACAACTAAAGAGTGGCGGAGAGGGGAAGACCATGGGAGGAGGAGTAAAGTGAATAGTTATTAGGCTGCATGTGGCAGTGAAGGAAGACAAAAAAGGGAGGTTGTTATTGAAATATGAGAGTGGTTAACAAACAGAGGAGAGGAGCTGGAGGTGCTGGGATTACAGATGAGGGATGAGGGGGAAAACAGGGTGATGGCAGCAGCCTGTGCTTGGTAACTTACTGTGGGCAGGCTTGAAGTTGACAAATAGGCAAAACAGTTGCAGGGGTATGCTACATGTATCTACAATTAGTTTTAAAATGTTTTAATGAGGTTTAGCAGGTTTGTAGACTATGTGCTGATTAGTCTGGTACTTATCAACTGGGCTGAAGTGATTCTTGAAGTTAAATCTTACAGTTAACGAGATGTAGTCTGACTGGGAGGCTAGGGATTTATGAAAAATGCAGTTTTTTACATTAATGTTTCTCATCTATTTGACACTTTGCTGTATGGATTAAAGCATTTTGTTTGCTACTTTATATTGTGTTTTGTTAATTGCATAGACCAGGAAGAGTTCTTTAGTAACAGATGATACAGCTGCGTGTTGAGCAGAGTGAGAGAATGCAGGAGGAAAAGGAGAGAGAAGAAAAGAACAAGACAGAACAGAAGGAGAAAATGAAAGATTATGAACTTTAATCTCTGTCCGTTAAATATGGAGCTACAGCCAGGAGAATGATCGCTTAGCTTAGCATAAAGTGTGGTAGCAGGGGGAAACAGCTAGCCTATCCCCCTACCGCCTATACGGCCCAGACCTCTAAAGCTCACTAATTAAACACTATGATTAATATATCTTGTGTAATCCTTGTGCAACACGACACCTGTAGAAAACACTTCACACATCAGTTTTTGTGTGGTTTAAACAAAGATATAACGAGTTAATTAATTGGTTTCAGAGGTGATGGGAGGCAGACATGGTTAAGTTTTGGGCCAGATGTTTGTCCCTGTTTTCAGTCTCTACGTGTAAATATGAAAATATATCTTGGCTGTAGCTTCATATGCCTTGGCTTTAAAGTTCTGTTTGTGTTTAGATTAAACAAACAAGACACAACGTGTTAATTAGTAAGCTTTACAGGTTGAAGTAGGTGTATTTTCGAACTTTGGTGATGGCTTTCTTCTGCTATTCATGCACAACTAAGCTAAGTTAATTGCCTCCGGGCTTCAGCTCCACATATAAAGACCACGATGGTGGTGTCATCTGACTCTCTGCAAGAAAGCACAGTGGAAGAAGTATGCATATTTTCCAAGATGTTAAACTGCTCTTCAGAATGAGAGACTAACATGTTATTAAAAGAAATTAATGTTTAGTTTGTGCAATAAAACAACAATGAGCGGACAAAAGCAAAGAGGGAAGTTCATAAAGGGAGTCTGATGGAAAAAGGGAGTAAACGGTATTCAGGTGATATTACAGGCTAAATAAAAGTAAACGGCTGCTCTTGTATTACTGCTTGTTTCACCATTTCCCTTCAGAGGGCTTTGCCTCTTCATGTGTCACTACGCAATTAAAAACTCAGTAAATTATCTTTAAAACATCAGATGGAACCTGATGAGAGGCTTCACTTGAGTACATCTCTTTAATTATACACTTGCATGAATAGTTCCTTAATGTTTATTTTTTTATTTTATTTCAGAACTCCATCTAGATCAAGTGTCCGTGTGGCTTTCCTGCAGCATAGATTATGTTCTCATCTGCACAAACATGCAATCAGCTGTCAGGTACTTTCTCCTTTTGTGTCCCTTGCCTTTCTCGTTCTCTCTCATGTTAGCCTCCTGGCAACACTCGCAGCACGCAGCCTATTACAGAAACCTGAGAGCACACGCTGAGTTTCAATCGCAGAGTGAAATGTACTCGTGTCCTTTCACGCATACTCAAATCATTTGACATTCATTATATAAGCAGTACGAGCAAATGTGCAAGTGTAAAACAGTGTGCATGTGGAGTAATGAAAATTGAAAAAAAATGATGAGGGAAGTGGGAAAACATTTGTAAAATGTGACAATAACTCCTATATACATTACATGTTACCTGGCCACATGGTTGATGACAGGGGAGAAGTTGGTGGGTCCGTAAAGCTGAACTGACTTCAGATTCTGGTAGTAGGCTTCCATCACACCGTCAATACCTGCACAGTACGGGTTCTGAGGGTTCCCATTCTACATTAAGGAGAGAAGAGAGGAGAAGAAAAGATAGGAGAAGAAGAGGAGAGGAGAACAGAAGAAAAGGGGAGGGAAGTGAAAAAAAAGAGGAGGAGAAGAGAAGAGAGAATCATCATACACTTGCATGATTTATTTCAGATGTATAGAGGAGAAACAGATGGAACAAACAGGCTATAGAATATTATATTACAGTGTTTATGTAACAAAGAAATGAATAAAAATGGAAGTGTAGGTGTAACTTGCTGTTAAATTCAGCTGGCTTAACATTAAAACCTGAAACAATTAGCTGTTAAAGAATTAGTTGTAAAACCCCTCTTTTGTTGCACTAGAAGTATCTTAAGGGACGTAATGTCACATTTTCATCGTCGGATTAACAAAAATATACATCCAAGCAAAAAAATAAACAAAAAATTCCACAGAATATTTTTCCTTTGAGGAAACCACAGTGTGGGTACATCTTAGCTGCGAAGAACATGTAAAGTAGAAGAGCCATCTACAATGGGTTGTCATGGATAACATGAGGTTGAGTTTAAAAATGTTGCTGGTTTTGATAAGTGATAAGTCGCCCCCCCTTTTGTTTGTACCAAGGCAAACTCGTGGGAGACCCGTCCGTCAGGTGGCAGCTTGGCTCCAAAGCCCAGGGCGGGAAACATCTTATCGCTGTCGTAGTCCTGGATGATTTCTCCTACTGCCTTCAGGGCCATTCCGTAGGCATTCAGCTGGTAGGGACTCATGTAGTGGAGTGAGGTGGGCTGGGATGGGTTACCTGTTTGTGACAAAGGGAACGCACGCACGCACGCACGCAGATGAAATGACCCAATAAAAATAAAAATATATAATATATTTAAGTGAAAACTTTTAATTTAAATGTAGTTTTTGTAAATAACCTTTTAACTAACAGAACAAAAACTCACCAGGTAGTTAATTACCCATCTGTGTTGTAAATAACATAAATTGTCAAAGGCTGTGTGGGTTTAATGGTGATTTATGGCCAATTTAAAAAGTCACTTCTACTCCTAAATTGTGTTTTTCCAGTATTTATTGTTCAGTGGTTCAATATAGCAGCCAGTGATTCCATTACAACCAACAAAGAATTGGTTGTGATTTCTTTTATGACAAGTCACTGATAGAAGTAAACTGGCTGTTAATTGTGTTAATGTAATATTAATATGAAACTTTTCTCCCTGTGCATGACTTTTCATAACGCTATTCAAGCGGCGTTTTAATAAACTGCACAGCTCTACTAGAAATCATTCTCAATTGAGATTTTAGTGAGAGCCAGACAAGATCAAGTACACCTCAACCTCATCAACACATAGGATTTGTCTCTACTGCCACCGCCCCTGTCCTGCTAGGACCGAGCTCAAGGGTAGATGGATAACACAGTCCTTAATCACGGCCAAGATAGCATGTTACTGCACTCAGCTTTAGCTGCCAGGTGTGATGGAGAGGGCTATTAGGGAACACTAGATTCCCCATCTGCATATATTTGAATAAATGCTCCCCAGGCATTCAGCACACTTTGTCTGTCTGAGTGTGTGCGCACATTCAAAGTGTGTGTGTTTACTGGGACGCTCACCATTGGATGCTGTGAAATCAATGGCCACGGTGAAGTTAATCTGGATCCTGAGGGGAAAAAAAAGCAGAGAGGTGATTCATTAATCAACAATCGATTCCCCCCTTCTCTGTTTCTCTCTCTCTCTCTCTCACGTACACATACACACACCTGTGATCCAACAAGAAACAATCAGAAGAAATGAACTGAAGACATAATCAGGTTAAAGTGATCAATGTTGAGAGTGCAAACAGGGTTCCTCCCGCCCTTCAGCTGTGACAGTGATGAGGAGACAGCTAGTTACCGGGCTTTCACACCAAACACCCAAGCATGGCATTGCTCAGAGAAAGGTTGTTGTTATGTGAAAGTAGCATGGGCCACACTTTCTGTGCTCCTAAAATTTAACTACATTCAACTGTGAACCTTTACAAGGTGCATCCATTGGCATTCTGGTACAGGAGGTGAAATTTGACAAATGCTAAATTAAATTGCAAAGTTGCATAACTAAATAAACTGTAAAATACGGGACTTATGTTAATAGGCAAACAAAACTAAGAGTCTACAGCCATGCTGGCGGCATGGCACTGTCACCATCTTAGTTCAGTATGTTAGCATGCTAACATTTGCTAATTAACAGCACGACATGCAGCTGGAACAATGAGAGCGGGTCGCAGGTGTTGCAAGTACTGGACAAATAAACAGATTTGACCTGATGATGGAGCTAGATAAAAAGTGTACCAAATTTCAATTTCAACTTCACGGTGGCACAAGCAGAACAGTCATTAGGATGCATCCTTCTGGAACAGTAAATGTCTGTACTAAATGTTGTGCCAGTTCATCTGATACCTGTACATGTTGAGACATTTAACTGGTGAACATTATGACCATCTGGTAGCACCACAGGAAATGTCAGGGCATCTCCAAAGTCATATTTCATCCTCTGGGGATCACAAATGTCCATACAAAATGACTTGCCAACCCATCTAATAGTTGCTGAGTTGGCCAAAATGGTGGATCCACTGACTTTGCCATCCCTAGAGCCATGCCGCTAGCATAGCTAGCAACTCAGAAGTCACTACCCAAGAGAATGTGGATCCGATTAGATAATGCATTCGTGTGTTTTTGCTGAAATTTAAAAATCAGTCTGTAGGTAAAGAGCAAGCTGTTCTGTATGATGAGCTAACAAACATTATCCATGTCACTACATAACTACTTCCTGATTAGATGTGTTTTGGCTCATGCTCTGCCTCATGCACACTCTGCACTTGAGCAGATGATGAAAAAGAAGCATTATGAAAGAGATGAAACAACACAGACAGAGACAAACAACACACACCACAGCACCCAGCATGGGAGAGCGACAGGCCTGTCTTCATCAAAACATGTCTTAACTTGTTAACCTGCAGGATCAGGATGTGGTTAAGCACTCTGTCGGCCTGTCACAGCTTTTTCACACCAATCCTCACCCGCTGCCACACATAAACACAGACAGACACACACAAAAGCCCTCCCCTGTCTACCATACACACATTTCCTGTATTTTGGATTGTGTCAAACAGCCAGTAGCTCAACATCTTTGTCACCTCGGCAGGCCATGTGAAGTGCAGGCACTGTGCCGTCCAGAGGGGACAGAATGAGAGGGAGGGACAGAGGTAGGAAAAGGTTCAAGAGACATTTAAGTCAAGTCAATTTTATTTATATAGCCCAATATCACAAACCAGTTTGCCTCAAGGGGCTTTACAATCTGTGCAGCACATTTCTGTCCTTAGACCCTGCACTTCAATGAGGAAAAACTCACCCCAAAAAACCCTTTTGACAGCACAGCTTGGAAGCTTATCTTGAGTTAATGATCATGGGGTTTTCAAAATAAAAAACTCAGAAGCCTGGGGTGTGGAGCTGCCCTCACATGTTGGCATACAGATATTAGCAGAGAGAGAGATGAGCCCCAGTTGGCACGTACATTATGCTCCCAAAATGAAGTTATTCAGATGCTGTCAGTGTTAGAGTTAAGCTAAAGCAGCGTTGAGTGGGCAAGTCTTCTTTAAACTCCTTGAGTTTGTATAATATTTTAATGTTTTAATGACAAATGTCTGTGTTGCAATTTTGAAAAAAATCTGTTTTAAAAAAGGAATAAAAAAGGAGTTTTCTTTAAGGCACCTGCTTGACCTCATGTTTGAAAATAAACAGTTTTGGGTTGCTGCAACTTAACAATTGCTGTTTAACTGAGCTTCTAAGCTTCAGTAGTGTGACCTTGTCCAAAGTTATGGAGCTATTTTTGTTTCTTTTTTATGCAGTCCAAAAAATGGTTTGAGAGAGAAACTTTCCACACTTTTGCTTGCAAAAGTTTAGCTTCCAATCCCTAAAATTTTGCTTTCAAATCTAAAAGTTTTGCTTACGAATCTAAAAGTTTTGCTTGCGAATCTAAAAGTTTTGATTGCGAAACTAAAAGTTGTGCTTCCGGTTCCGCTTTATTCCGTGGGCGGTATCTACGCTGAAAGATGAATGACACGTTTCTATTGGCCAGTTTTGATCGGAGTGACAGCTTAGCAACATGCCGTCAGTTAACGAGAGAGGCTGTTTTAAAGTCCACCGGAGGAGACCGGAGAAAGTCGATACGAATGTCTTTACACATAACTTCCGTCTTAGTGATAGTTATAATGTTATGTTTGAGCTAGATTGCTTTTGTTTAACGAGCTGTGCTGTTGTAATGGGTTGAACAAAGAAAGTTTCTCACTCAAACCATTTTTTGACTGCATAAAAAAGAAACAAAAATAGCTCCATACAAAGTAAGCTTAGCGTTGTCCAGTCCAACTACAGTGGCGACAAACTGAAAGCGGTGCATCGCAAAGCAAACTTCAGGCCTATTCTCATCTTACTAGACACCTTTATATTAGTCAAAGAATGGTATGGTGCATTGAGAAAATTCCAGTAAATGTGCTTCTCCAGGGGACAGCTGCAAGGACGGGGGGGCAGAGAGAGGAGATCTGAGTGAATTCTGGTCCAGTTCCCCACGCTGGCACGGACAAGCTTGCAGCCTAAACTAGAAAAATTGCATTTCCTGCAGAAAATGCGTGTGAATGCTGAAAGCTGAAATGGATTTGCTGAACACTGCTGAAATTGTTGAACAAAGCACAACATTTTGAGAATAAACAGTGGAAAGAAAGTTGAAAAGAAGCAT
>JAVQJD010081884.1:0-46854 GCA_036023655.1 Nannoperca australis | reverse complement strand
GTGGGAACATTGGGTCTTTGTGTGTGTGGAAGTTGGTCTCGACCGGCTCCATGTGATTGAGTGCCCTGAGATAACTTTGTTATGATATGGCGCTATATAAATAAAATTGAATTGAAATTCTTTCCCAGGAAAGGATCTCCTTCTCAGTGTGTTATGGTATGACCATGTGGTTAATTTCTATAAAATTACAAAGCAACGCTTGGAAGGCTATCTACTGATAGCAGCACATACACACACACACCCACACACACACACACACACAGGTCTGATCAGCTAGTAGCCGGTAGACACGCCCCTGCTGGTTGACCAGTGTTGCCAGGTTGGTTAAAAAAAATCATTATTAGCCATAAAAGAATATAAATGTTGAAAAACGTCTTCACTATGACACACCAGACAAAATTTTGTCAACCCATCCGAACAATTTTTACAGACATAATGCCTCCTAATATCATCCAATATGGCAACATTTCTTGGGCATAAAATTCTCCACCCCACCCTAGTTACTTTCTGAATGCAGTGTCAACCACTCAGGAGCTACCAGGAAAAGCCAACTGGAGTTGCTGAGTTAATGGACCACACACCTTCAACGACACCTAGTGGTAAAATTCGGTATGCCAGTCCGGTGGCTTAATATCAATATCAATTAATATCAAACCTGTTACACCGGCTCAACCCTACACTGTACAATTCAAAATGGCAGACAGTATACTCTTTATAATCTTTTTCTGCTTCTTTATCTCTCACCATTTGAACAAAAAAATCCTTCTTGAATGCATATGGCTGCTGTTACAGTTACATCTGGGATTAATTAATCAAAATTGACAGCCCTACTTTAAACTAATAAGAAATTGCCAATCACACATTCCTAGAGCCCAACGTAATGTCTTCAAACTTCTTCTTTAAGCAGCTTAGAATTTATTTTGTAAAAAAAGAAAAAGAAACTGTGACTGAACTAAGACAGGTGGGGCAGGGTACGCCCTGGTTTCACAGCCAGATCACCACCTGTTTGACTGAAGTGTGACTGATAAATTGATGAGTTCTTATGTCTTTCCAGATGCTCAAATCTGTACCTTTTTCTACGCAGCTTTAATAAAGTGTAAGTTGTACTTAGGCATTTGTTATTTTCTAAAATATTACATTCAATATTTAAACACCAATGTTTGTATTATTCAGAACTCTCGCAAATGCCATGATGGCCAAGATGAGTTTTAATGGAAATGTGGAAATCAGCCATTTTCCCAGTCTCTTCGTTTGCCTGATCAGCTCCAATTCTCAATAACATTTTTTTTAAATCTTACCACAGATGGAGGAAAACTCAGAAGGACAGTTGTGTCTGAAATGTGCTTATCCAGATGACCTCAGTAAAGTAACTTCAACCTAAGTTAAAGTCTGCCTCTTAATTAATTTTGTGTCTCTTAAAAACCTATTAAAACCATACATTTTTTTAAATGCTGTTGTTAATACAGACAGTTAATAAATGTAGTCAAATAGGTTAGATAGTTTTTTTGGTTATCCTGTTTGGGCATTTTTGGTGTGCAGTGAACACAAACTTTTGCATCCCTATTATTCCCTTAGTTCACTTTATCAGACAATTCATGCTAAAACCATCAGGTTGCAATTTTGTTTTACTAATAACACGGTACCACACTCACAAACAGAAACCTTTTTCTGAAATAACATGATGAACATTGTATCTCTCCACTTTAGAGCATGGAGGCAGAGTTGATGTTCTTTAATGTGTTTTCCTTTTTCTGCCAGGAAATAGAGTGGAGGAAAATGGGGAGAAAAGCCTTAAACTGAATATAGAAATGGTATCAAATTGCTCAAGGAGGATGTTCTCACCTTTGCAGCTCCCCCAAGCCCTGCCTGAATGCGTATGCACTTCTTGATAGAAGAGAATCATTTTCATCTCCACAACTTGCACCTAATCTGATCAATAATATGTAAAGAGAGATGGGATCAGATTTGTGCTCGAAGGAGGTTATAAGAAAGTTTTTCAAAATCCAGTGATTTGCACTTATAAGGAGGCAAGGAAACATTACAGGGAATAAGATCTGACATTGTGAAAAGCCCTGATTTATGGCATTTCAAGTCCAGAGTAATCTGACACTGTGATTGACCTGTTGAGGAGCCCAGATAATAGCCATCAGGAGGCAACATCAAATAAAGTCATCACAGTAAGAACAGCCATAGCAGTTTCAGCAGTACAATCAATCGAAATTGGATTGTAGAATATTCTACATTTTCCAACAGTAGATAGTGTCTACTTTGCTTATCTGATATATTTTTTGCTCTCAGGATGACAATGCCCGTCTGTCTGATGGACCACTTTGATACAGACTAAAATATTTCTTTTATAGAATACCATGAGATTTTATACAAACATTAATGGTTCACAGAAGATGAATCCCCTTTACTTTGTTTATCCCCTGACTTTTCATCTAGCTCCACCAGCAGGTCAAACCCTTCACTTTTCCAGTGAAATATGCCAATATCTAATAGATGCTTTGGCACTAAATTTGCTACAGATGTATTCTAATAACCTTAGTGGTGTTTTTGGCTTTTCAGTTTAGCACCACCATGAGTTTGAGATTTTTCGGTTTTGTGTGTGATGTCTCGACAACTATTGGATGGATTGTATTAACATTTGGTACAGACAATAATGTTCCCCTTGGGATGAATTATAATAACTTTGGTTACATTTTGATCTAGCACCATTATTCGGTCAACAATTTAATTTATTTGTCCAATACGAATCATTGGGAGCATGTTAGCATGCTGACATTGGCATTTAGCTGAAAGCATCACCGTGTGTGAGTACAGCCTCACTGAGGCACTAGCATTGCTGTGATTCTGATCAACAGCTGTATAAATTCATCAAGGATATTATAATTTTGTATTATGAGGCAATAAATGTTACACAACAGGAGGTAGGTATGTGACAGACCCAAGCTTCTCTGCACTTCAGTTGTGATGTGCCTTTATTACAATGTGTGTAAAGGCGTGAGTAAATTCTGATATTGACGGGTTGACTGCTTCCACAGTCTTAATTGACCAAATTCTGTTGTTTGCTTTAGAATAGGTTGTTTCCTCACTCTTTATATGTGAAGGAGACTCCTCAGGCGCTATAATAAACATTAATGTGAAAATCTTCTCACTCTTTTTATCTTCGATGAGGTACTTAAAGTGGTTGTTTTATCTAAGCAGAACAAGTGGAACATAAATAGAAATCAATGATGTGGTCACAGAGTAGTGAAATGAACCTGACAAGTATATGATAGACCACACAGCATTGTGGTCCGTTACTGCAAAACTTCTTGAATATAAAGCTTTTAATGGACACAGAATGATCTTATTTTATTCTGTAACTGATTTGTATTGAATATATACAGTATAGTATTTCATGTATTTTTTGTTTTAGAATAATGAAACTATAGTCCCACAAAAATCTAAAGGGTTTCATTCTGAAATAAAATATCCATTCAGTCAAATAAAACATCCACTGTATGAAAGTATATATTTTCACCTTCAGAATATTAGCACTTTGATAAGCCTTAAAAGAGCTGGGATTGACTTTATCTAGTATCTCTTTTTACAGTCTTTATTTGTAACTACTGTTCGTTGTGGTCAGAGTTGTAACAGACTTGAAACTTTTAACAGACAGTGAAACAATGCTCTTGAGCCTGGTGTTAAGTTTAACACTGTTTTATGGTTTTGGAAAGATTATGGTCTTATGCTGACTTAAAGTGCAAGACAGGGCATGTTGACATATTCATTATTTAAGTGTTACAGAGGCCTAAACCAAATAACGGGGTGCAGGAGAAGAGCCCCCTACTACTGTGTCAAAATCCTACACTTTTTAGGCCCAACCATTAACCCTCCCAATGTCCTAAGTCTTATGTGTGATACAAATACATAACAAATGATGGATTGGAAAAAATGGTGCCCTTGAACATGAACCAGGCAGAAATTACATTTCCACTTAAATGTAATGTAAAAATGAAGATATTTGAGACAGGGTTGATCAAGGGCACAACCGGAAAACCGGAAAAGACTAGAAATAATGCAGTATCATAAGATCAGGATTTCTCCCAATCCCCCACATTAGATCTACATGATCCCAGAGGGAACACACACATGCTGTTATCTTACGACAATAAAGAAAGCTCATCAGCTGAAAGGTTTTAATGAAAGCTGCTGTAGATGGAAGATACTCCTAAGAAACACATAATTATCTTCTATCTGCCTCCCTGCATGCATTATTGCAATTACCTGAACAAAAATGTATTTTTCCTTTTGAAATACATGTGTTGGCCAGTAAAGGTAATGTGTTAATCTTTCTCCATGGACAGGACTGGAAAATGAAATGGTATTAGCTAAATAGTGTGACACACACAGCAAAACCATAGGGCAGTGATTTGTCAGTAATCCAGCAAGTTTGCATTTGTTCTTATATAACCTGTATACAAAACTTACACAGTAGGATTAGGATACAAAATGACTTTCAATAACTTGTAGATGCAAACGAAGAGGACATAATTTAATTATGTTCAACACAAGGGAAAACAAAACATTTATCGAATAGTTTTTAATTATAGCAGCTCCTCACCAGGAGAGAACAACATTCAATTTACTATTAAATTGACCGCCTTGTCTGGCATTGCAAAGTCATAATTTGCTCTATAATTCACATGCAAACTACTCTGCCATCCGACAAACTCACATGTCAAACAAATTCAATAACCATAGAGTGGTGTGGGCTGAATTGATAGGCTTAATAAAACAATGCTTGTCAAGAGAACAATGCAGTCATGTCGTTGTGTAGCTTAGTTTGTTAATTGGCTGTACCAGCTCACAGAAGATAATATTTATGCTTGGGGGGGTAGAGAGGGCCGGTAGGGGGCATGTGTAGTGAGGTGTCATAAACACTTTATTGCCCCAGAACAGAAGTTGCAATTGATCTTTGTGATGAGCACTAAAAATGAGTCATTACAGGGTATGCATTGCTCTGTAGCGTATAAACCCTAAATACACCTGTGTTGCCATATGTATATAGAATAAAATGCATATTGTCTTGGTGTAACTATTGCCTTTACAACCACCACATATATAAAACATTTTAGATATCTGCAAGCCAAGCTATATGGCCAGCAACTAATGAGGTATTGTAAAATCCTAAAAGTATATGTTTTCAATGATTCGCTTTTTGGTGACAGAGGACTTTTAAATGACATGGAAAAAACTTACCAGCATTGCATAAAAGCTACAGCTACAAAACTTGTTATAAAAGTATTAGTTACAATTCTTATCTGTTAAGTAAAGCCAAACCTCCAGTAGTTTATCCTCTTGTGGGAAAAACTACTGTTGGTTGTGGTCAGAGTTGTAACAGACTTGAAACTTTTAACCAAAGACAGTGAAACACTGTCACTGGTGTTAAGTTTCTCTGCTGAATCAAACATTAAACTGGTGCAGTATATTGCTCCTGCCTTTGAGCAGGATTTCTGTGTTTTATAGTGGATTGTTCCTTTAATAGTATTTTAGACTTTTATACTGTACTACTGGACTTGCCAGAGTTAGAGTTTCTGCCCCCTTTTTTCCTACTATATTGACTACCATGTCTACAACATGATTAAAACATAACAGGAAGACCATAAGACAGAAAACACATGAATTACAAAATCAAACAGGAAACGTGTCTAAACTTTCAAAATATTGCATGAAAACCGAACTGGTCCCAAGACTGTGACACTGATTGCCACCCATATTATGCATCAAAACAATGAAGCCATCAATTAGGCTTTAAATTAAATAAAGCAGCCATTGAAACTTTTCCCCATCACACACTGGGGAAAAATATGCTGTATCCCAGGCAATATATTCAGGGGATTTTATCTCACACACCTACCTCACCCAGCTCTCATTTAATTTGAAGTGTAACAGTGTCATTTGGGAGCAGAATATACGGAGGGTTCTAAGTGTGAATATTTCCAGAGCATCTCCCTCATCCTCACACATTTATACACAGATCACTGCTCTTGGTCTGGAGTGTGGCCCTAAAACATTTCCTCATCCCTTTTTTACTTTCCTCTGCACTCTATTAATCTTGCCAGCAGATACTTATCCCAGGCACTGATTTACCTGCAGATAAATCTGATGCCATATGGATTGGATTAAGAGTTGGCATACAGTTAAGTTTATAGTGCTGGTTTATGATGAAAGCCGAGGGGTTGGTGCCTGGGATTGGATTAACACTAACTCTCTCTCACTTTCTGTCACTTTCTGTCTTTCTCTTTCTCAGTACTACAGGAGATTATATCAGGAGTAAGATTACAGTCAATCAGTTTGGTTCTCAGTGCAGGGCCTGTAAATCATAACCACAGGGTCAGATTTTGCAGCACAATAAAAATGCAATGTAGATTAACAGAAATATATACATGTGGAATTTGGGAGTTCATTGATTCATTTAGAGTAAATTATCAAGTCATTGCAAACATTTTTGCACTGTATTTTATGGAGGCATAGGATTGCCATAGAAAATAATAAATCTGTAAAATAATAAGAAAATAAATGTGGAAATATAAAGAGGAATACATACATGTATAAAAAATGAAATATAAAGACAATTAAAATAATAAATTAATGTAGAAATATAAAGACAAATAAAAATAAAGGAAAAACTTTTTTATTTTTCACATTTATTTGATCATTTACTTTATATATATATATATTTATATGTGTGTGTAGAGAGAGAGAGAGAGAGAGATGATTTAAAAAAATCTTTATTAACATAAAATCCTAAATACTTAATTCCAGTAAAAACATAAATAACTTAAACAGTGCAATACTTCATGTGAACATCTGATTGAAACACATCGTGTCCTCCATCACTGAACAGAGGACGTCATCATAACACCACGCGGTCCTGAACTCAGTCAGACTGTTCATGGACACATGAAATCTAAAATCCAGCCACACTCGGGCTTTCACCAGCGCCACAAACAGAGGAACCAAACCAGGACAGGAGACCTTCTCTATGTGCTGTTTCCTGCTCTTGTATATGGACAGCTTCGCCTGTCCAAGCACAAAATTCAACAGTTGCCATTTCTTTGCATTTCTCAGCACCAAAGATAAAGCTGGTTATGGACCACGTACATCCAAACCTCCTGAACAGAAGCTCTAACAGCTTGAACAGAGGATCAAGCCTTTTAAACTCAGAGAAACAATGAAAAACTGTTTCTGGCCGGTCACAGAAAGGACATGTACTGGATACAGCCGGGTCCATCTTTGTTACAAAGACATTGACAGCTAAGGCCCCGTGCAGAATCTTCCACTGCAGGTCACCTGATCTCTTGTGTAAGGGAGCTTTATAAAAGACCCTCCACACTGATGGAGCTACAAATATTCAATCAGTCTCTCCACACTGTGTCCTGTTTTGAGGCCTTCACACAAAATCTATACATTGTTTTACCAGTTGTCATGTACAAGTCTGGGCTCTTTACATATTTGTCTTCAAGTAATGGCCCTGAAAGTCCAGTTTAACTTATGGCAAAGCCCAACTTAAGAAAAGGATCGCTTTGATCTGGAACTTCTGTGTCGTCATTATAATCCTGCAACATGTCCAGTTCTCCTTTCGTCAGTCTCTTAATCCATAAATTCAGAATGTTCCTTGTGAAACGATGAGACCTGAACCCGAGTAAAGATGCCACCGTCGCTGTACACCAATACCCAGGACCTGCAGCATCCACAATGTGCCTCAGCTTGACGTTGCCAGTGTCACGCAGCCTGTGGGTGAGGCCAGGGGTAGTCCAGGTCTGTACGTCCAATCTGGATCCATGTATCAAGGGCTCCTCCAACAGCCAGAACAGAGAGTCTGTAGGCTCCAGACGAGTCCAGTTAAAAAGGTTCCACGCTTTAAAAAGTCCCTGGTAAAAACAAGGTAATCCATCCAGTCGAAGCAGCCTCTAGTCTAACAGGAACCGAGACGCATCCAAACCTAAACCGTCTGTTTGTCTTAAAATAAAACTCGCCAAAGTCCTCCACACCACATCATCTGTTCCTGTAAGGTACCGCTTACCTCTACTTACTCTAGACTACTTAAACATCTACTTACTCTAGATTATTGATAATCAGTGCTCGTCCTCTGTATGACATTTGGGGTAGAAGCCATTTCCATTTGCTCAGTTTTCCTTTTACCTTCAGTAACACTCCCTCCCAAATTTTCTCCATCACTTCTTTATCACCCAGATGGACCCCAATATATTTAAAACCATTCCATGTCCATGTCAACCCCCCTGTGAGTTTGGGTAAACCTGAGGTCCAGTCCCCCACTGCCAAAGCTACGCTTTTCCCCCAATTTACTCTTGCTGATGAAATTTTCCCCAAAACTGCCACAATTATTTTTACTTTATCAATTTCTTCTTGGCTTTTCACAATAACGATAATATCATCAGCGTAAGCCGACAGGACGTAGTTTGTGTTAAAATCAGATAAAACCAAACCATCTATACAAGAGCGTATTTTCTGCAGCAGTGGTTCTTGCGTACAGCACCCCTGACATGGAACAACCTTGCCGTACACCTCTACACACTTTAAAAGGTCTACTTAATCCCCCATTGATTTTTAACACACTCTCAATGTCCTCATACATTACCTTGATCATAGCAATAAAACCAGGGCTGAGACCAAACCTGTCCATGAGCTTCCACAGGAACTGGTGCTCGACCCGGTCAAAAGCTTTTTCCTGATCTAAAGACAAAAGACCAGTGTCTATGCCCAATGAGCCAGAGACTTCCAGAATATCCCTAATTAGCGATGTGTTATCAAAGATGGACCTGCTGGGCACACAGTATGTCTGGTCTCGATGGTTGATGTGTGTCATCGCTTTCCTAAGCTGGTTTGTCAAAATCTTGTAATCCGCACACAGGAGAGAGACCGGTCATCAGTTCTTGATATCTTTAAGGTCACCCTTCTTTGGAAGTAGCGTAAGGACTGCTCTCCTGCAACTCTGTGGTAAAGACATGTCCTGAGACATCTAACATGTCGTCACGAAGCTCGGTCCTGAAGGTTTTGTAGAACTCCACTGGAAGTCCAACTTCCCCCATCCATGCTCTGCAGAGCTAAGCACAGTTCTTCCAGGAGCACAGGACCATTTATCTCCACCTTTACTCCACCTTTGGAAGCTTAGATAGATTGTTGCAGAAAGAGTCAAAACCCACACCGTCTTCTTCATAGTCACTGGTACACAGCCGACTGTTTTCGCTGTTTTTTGACATTTTTCTTTTCCAAACCAAAGAAAAACTTGGATGGAGAGTCCATCAGAGCAGCACTCTGGACCAAAGCCCCTTGACCTCTATTTCCTGTGGACTCTACAGAACTTTGTATTTCCACTATTTCCATCTCCTGGTCACTCATAGACCTGATAATGGTACCAGTGACATCGAAAGTGTATTGTTGGCACAGTTGCCTGATTTCGACCTTCCCACAATCCCACCACTCTCTTAGGGACGCAAATTCACATTTTCTAAACCTAAAAATTCTCCCAAAAAAGTTAAGAGTCTTTTAAAATGAGCATCCATAAGTAAGGCAGTGTTGAAATGCCAATACGCACTCTTGTTTGATGTTTGAAACAAACATATAACAAATAATCATAGAATGATCAGCCTACAAACCTACAGGAACTATGCGGCACCCTCTGACCAGACTGAAATGATGCTTGAAACAATACAGTCTGTCCAGCCGAGCCATAAAGATGGTGTTGTCTCTGCTGTGTAGCCATGTGTACTGCCTCTCTGTGTAGTGCAGCTCTCTCCAAACATTAACTGACACCTTTCATGTTTTGAGGCTGCATGAGGCTCGAGGTGGTTTCTGTCTGCTGCATCGTTTGCTGTACAATTAAAATCTCCTCCTAAAAACTACATCTCTTCCCAAGAAAGTTACTTAAAACACTAACCTCCTTTTAAAAGGTCACTTTCAGGTCCTGAGATGGGAGCGTTTACATTTATCAAAACAACACTGTAACGCTCAAATTGTGCTTTAACTACCAGCAGCCTGCCTTTGACCACCTCTTCCACATTAAAAGACTGCGGCAGGAAGTCTCTGGAGAACAGAACAGCCACACCTCCTCTCTGAGTGCTCAGGTGACTCAGGATGACCCATTCTTTCTCCCAGTCAAGTCACATTAGAGACGTTTCCTGGGGAAATGTGACTCTAATGTGACTTGACTTGCTTCAGCCTCAACAGTTCAAACAAACTCGTCCTCTTCCTCACATTTCGGGCTCCGTTAATGTTGAGTGTCGTAACTCTGAAGTCATTCATGAGAGGGGAGAAAACAGCACAACACCACTAATACATGAAAGATAAGACATGGTGTCCTAGACTGCCTCATCTTCATCATCATCATTACCATCATCATCACTCAGGTCCTGTTTGACTTTCAGACACAACTTCTTCAGCCTGTAGACCTCCTGGTCGGTGAGCCCTGCTTTCTTCCTGTTATACATGTGTGAGCGTGCAGAAACAAGGAAAACCTCTTTATCTGCAAAATACTTCCCCATCTGCACCCCCCTCATGTTCTTAGTCGACTGCAGAAACTGTTTGTTCTGACCCACCCACACTGTATGGTTTCTCTCTGTGTTTGTGACTGTGTGGTTCTTCAACACAGGTCTGGGGGGTCACTGTCCTCAGCCCCCTACTGATCCACATCAGCCTCAGAGCCTGGAGCCGCCTGCTCCACCTCCTGACTGCCTGTGGTCTCACAGGCTGCTCTTTTCTTATGTTGCGAGCCTTTAACATCGCTGTTTTCTTTTAACACACAGATTTGTAACACTCGCCTCCTGTTCCATTAAGGCATCTTCCACCTCATCTGTTGGTGTCACACTGTCTTTCTGTGTCTTGTTCTGGCTCAACATGTTTCTGATTCTGAGTTTGTGTGTGTTCAGGCTGACCCGGGGTCTGCCCTCCTGTCCTTTCTCCACCAGCAGCAGCCTCTTTGTTAGAACAGGCTCTTATTACATGGCCCTCTCTTCCACACCCAAAGCACTTGGACGTTTCAGATGTCACAAACACTACATATTCAAAGTCATCAACATTTACTTTAAAAGCCAGGTTCAGTTCCTCATCCTTTCTGTTCAGGATCATGCTGACTTGTCATCTGTGAGACACAAAGTGCCACAGCAGTGGCGACTTGCAGCCCGACGACAGCTTCCTGATCGGGGAGACTACCTTCCCAAACCTCGACAGCTCTTTAACCAGCAGAGCATCGCTGATGAATGGCGGTGTGTTAGACACCGTCACCCTCTTAGCCAGTATAGTCAGAGGCAACACTGGTACAAACGCATCGTTAATTACGACACCGCTCTCAACAACTTTATTCACTTCCCGAACTTCATCCACAAAAATCACCACAGCGCCATTAATCCGAGCAGCAGACTTGATGCTGTCATACCCGACCAGCTTACCCACCGCCAGGCTGCACTCCTCCATGGAGCACGCAGCGCAGATCTTGAGGCCGTGTTTGTGACTCAGTTTGCTGAACTCCATGCTGACAGACAGGACATCAGCCAGCAGCTGGCTGAGCCCACAAACACCCACTTTACCCCCGAAGTGCACAAGACTACCAACACCACTAATATTACACACCATAAGAAATATAAAGATAGAAACACACTCCCTCTGCACGAGACGCTCAGCATACACTCAGAGAGAGAGAGAGAGAGAGAGAGAGAGTGAGTTCATGACCCAGGGTTACTGTTAAAGAAGGGAGTGGTTCTGCCATAAGACTAGGGGTTTGGGAGAGGAGAGTGTGACCGGTGGAGAATGACACACCGGAGGGGCTGACTGGTTGTGTTGAGAGACACACTCAACATGGGGTTATACAGGTGTGCAGCTCTCATTACATGGATGTGCAAATGTTGTTCATGACTTCACATTTTTTATACAAGTGTGGTTTGCACTTTATTTTATGCAGCAATTGTGTACATATATTTTCTTAATTTGTGATTCATAGCATAGGGTTACAATGAAGAATTTAGGATGGTGTAACTGCTGTGTTCTTTTCGTGGGAGACAAAAACAAATCTACAGGTTTGCTACTTTGTAAAGCATTTTTCTCAGAGACTTCAAATTTACTGTTACACACGTGTCATTATTGTCATGTGTCACTACAGATTTCACTGTCACAGGTGTTCTGTTTTGCTCCAGTGATACTTTCATAGTTACCCTCCTTTGCTCTGTAGTACTCATCTACTGCTACAGGTTCCATGTCAAGCCCCCTCCTCATGTCTGCAGTCTGACGGCTAGGTCTCAAAAGCCTCGGCAGAGCTCTGTCCCATGGTGTGACAGGCCTCTCTAAATTTGGAGGTGGTGACATGGGAACGCCTTAGTTGGTGCCACTCAGCCCGAAAACTCTTTTGTACCATTTTCAATTTTGTGAACTGTCTCTAAGGATGTTTCCAGGGACATCATGTGGAGCTGCTGATGTTCGGTACAGACAAAAAAGCAGGCATCTGGTCCCGGCCTGTAATCATGAAGTGGCAGTGGGGGAGAAGGGGCATCTGTGTGTGGACAGGTTTTCGGTACTCTCTTTGTTGGCATGTGACAAAATAACACACTACCTTGTTGCACTTTTCCAAACAGAGACAACCAGAGGTACATTATTGACTGTAGCCATAGTTGTTATCAATGGAGCCATATCACTGGGAAGGTCATGGTAGATTAGGTGAACTGACTCCCTTATACAAGTTGCTCCTATGAAAAAAAAAAGGTAAAAAGTAAGCTAATGAATAAATTCAAATACAACACCTATAAATAAAGAAAGGCCTTATTTGTATTTATGGAATAGTTGAAAGAACGTATTTGTATCGAAAGCCTGAAGAGAGTGGGTTTTGAGTTTCTTGATTGATTGGCCGACAGCAACAATAAATGCTCATGCTCATAAAATGTATCCTGTAATGGAGCAGATGATTACTTTATCTAATATCTTACTGATATGATTACTACAGAAAATTACTTTTAGAATAACAACAACAACAACCTGCCTTCTACCAGTCTTCTTTCCCTCTAGCTGAAAGAATGACCATGTCGTTTGTCACACCTGCTTTAACACTCTGCATTTAAACAAAGACATTTTAACAAATATCCATTAATAAAATGATCATACTATGTTAAAGGTTACTTACCATGGTTCTTGGTCCATGCCACTTCTGTTCAGTCTCTGCACATTAGATCACCTCTGTTCCCCCGATGTACACTAGCACAATCGAAAAGTGCTGCTACATGGTTGCACAAAGTTGTACCTGCCACACAGGAAGACTGGCAGGTTTGTAGCTGCACAGGATGGGAATCAGTAAGCACTATCTGTAAAAATACACACATCTGTTAGACTACATACTGTACTTGCTGTGTTGCTAAGTGCAGTTAAACATTAAAACACTCTTTTTTTTTTAAACAATAAATGAGTGAACCTCTAGCAGTCTGTTGCTATTACAAGCACTGGAAGTGGCACAGCTGGCTGACTTCTAATGCGAAAGAGTGTGCATATAGCCTAATAACTACCTGGGGAGGAAGGCTGAACCAAAGCCATGACTGACAGCTTTGCCCTTCAAGGAAAAATAAATACATATTTAGACAATGGGAATTTGTTCATTTTGTGACGTAAACTGAACTTTTATTTTGAAATAAGCCTGTAACTGATGGTGCAGGTCGGAGGAAACCATTTGCTCCAGGATATCAGGTTACAGAACACTGCACAGGAAGAACTGTATTCAACATTGGAACTGCAACTTTTCCCAGTCTGGCTCAAATCCACAAACGATGTAATCATTTATGATTATGATTTACACATGCGCTCTACTATGTCTTGCATGCCTACAAACTATACTCTTTTCATAACCTGGCAACATTATCCTACAATGATCACCTACACATATTTAGAATCGGCTTCCACACACACGGAGAGGAAATTCAGCCGATTAAGTAATTTAGCCTACTCTTTTCATTCTGGCCTTTTTGTTGTTTGTTTGTGCACAGGCAGAATATATGAAGACAGAACAAAGAAACATACACACATTCTGCCGCTCATCCAACATGTAAACTCAAACTCTGTTTGCTGTGTCTATGTAAAATGCCAGGGAGGATATGAGTCTCCTCTGAGCCAATTTGTTTGTGCTATTAATCAGTTATGGGCTGATGCTTTTAATTAATATCACATTCCCTTCTTGGAAATTCATGATCATGTTATTAACTATTAATAATTTCATTAAAATAGTTTTTTAAAACCAGCCCCACCCCATTTAGATAGTTTTAACCTATGAATTAAACAATTTCTGTAAGTTCCCCATAGAATATGTCACAGACCCCATTTATACCTGACATTTTTCCTTCACCTTTGTAAAGGAACAGGTTGAAAAAGCGTATAAAAAAATGGAGAAAAAATGAAAAAGCATATACTTTAGGGCTGAATGTGCTGGAAACTTCAAGATGAAAATGGACAGTAATTACAGAAAAACTAACGACCAGTCACTGGCTATAAAACTTAAAGTGCAATCAAAAAAAATCATAAATATTTAAACTCCTCTACGGCTTTAACAGGCTGATCATTAATCATAACATGTGGAAAATAATGACAGGCATCGTGGTGATTCGCGATGACCAGCTCCTTTGCCTTAATTTCATTAATAAAAAAGGAACTGTCTTCACACCGTTTAGTTAATCAGTCTACACATTTCCACCATATCGGTGAGCTTACTGTGTCCTGTCTGCATAAGACCAACTAGCACTATATCATGAGCATAATTATAAAATTTGCTGGTTTAATGTCTAAGTTGCATTTCCTTAGTGTATAGGGAAAACAAAACAGCCTTGGAGTGCAACTGTGTCAGACGTAATACCACTGTACCTCAGTCTCTGAGGTCGATCTGTAAGGAAATCTTATATCCACTGTATAACATGTCAATGTTTTGTTGCCCCTAGTGGCCAAAAGAATGATGCAGCTTTAAATTCTGTCTTGACCTTAAACAATCATATCACTGGTAAATTGATACATTTATACAGCACTTTCATCCAAAGCGCTTTACAAGGTTTCACCCAATCACACACAGTAGTAAGCTGCCACAAGGGGTGCTGGAAACCATCAAAAGCAATTTGGAGTTTAGTGTCTTGCCCAAGAACACTGCCCAAGATCCAATACTTCCTGAGGCACAGGGCCTTATCAGAATCAGAATCAGAAATACTTTATTAATCCCAGAAGGGAAATTGCTTTTTGATACACTTACAATGCTCAATAAAGTTATTGAAAAAAGAATAATAAACAGTAGAAAATAGAGGGTGAAGAGGTGTAGAGGGAGGGTCCGAATATGGTTGGACCAGGGGCCGGAGCTGCTCCAGGACGAGTCTTTCCAGGGCCTTCATGATGTGTAAATGTCTTGTCTTGTCATTTAATACACAGTTCTCCAAATTTCAGCTTGACATTGTTGGTGTCTTTGGAAATGTTGGTACCTCCAGTGTCTGCATGTTAAAGTTTATAAAAAGTGCCTGCAGTATAAAAAATGATCACCTGATGGCACTGTTTCTCCATTCATGCAGCCCCAGTCACAAACTGCCACTCCTTTTCTTTCAGCTGCAGCATCCATCTCACAGACATGGGTTGGCCACATGTTCACATACCATTGTTCATCATCAGTCGCATTAATAATCAAATTTCTGCAATTCTCTGTCATTTATACATAGAAACTCTCTTTATTTCCTTCTCTTCATTTCACTGGATGCCTCTGGAGAAGCAGCAGACAGTCAATGAAATGTGTATATGGTCTTTGTGGCGACATCAGCTGGGCTAATGTAGGTCACTGTGGAGGGACACCTGTACAGCGTGCGGGCTCTGCAACATGGATGCTGCTTGTAAAGATGGCTGCTGTCTGTGTCTGCCAGGCTGTTTCTTTCTCTCTCTCACTAGGTACGCACACAATACCCAGTGTGCGTGGTGGGTGTGGCCGTAAGGGGGGGATTGATGATTGACTGAAGGATGAAACAGAAAAGGGGATGCATGACCATCAGTCTAGTGCACCAACATCAGGACTAACATAGCATCAGGAAAAATCATATGAGGGGCCAATCTCCCTTTCAAATTTCCACAATTTATTGATGAATGAACAGGACTTTGAAGTATGTTAAAAAAAGAATAGGCATGGGCAGCTCAGGCACATCAAATTCATCACTAAACACTAAAGGCCATAAAGACTTTGGCTAGTGAGATGTCTTTTTGTGGCTGCATTAACACAGTTGGAGAAAATCATCTAAAACAAAGGACCTTGTTTACCTGCTTATTCGTTGAATGTTATTACAGCTCTTTTATTTTGACACCATCGCCCTCACACCCGTATGGTAATGGATTGTGCATATGCTGCCCTAACCAGACCTCAAATAACACAGACACCATATACATTACATTCTTTCTTACTCTGTTCCCACTTGGAGGCCTTAGTCAGCAGAAAGGCTGTAAAGGAATTTCCTGTCGAAGCCCACTGCTCCCTGGCTTGATGTGTGTGTGTGCTTTACATTACCACCGTCTCTCACCATTGTTATGTACAGATCATTTCACCGTGGACAGACAGGGGGGCGGTGGACGCCAATAAGACAGGAGAGAGAAATACTTCCCTCCTGAGGATCTTTTCGGCGTCCCAACTTCCTCTCGTAATCCATCCTCCACCAAACACTTCTTGCTTCTCTTTCTGCCTCTCTGACTTTTTCTTCCCTGTCCCAGCCCAGGCGTATATATACCGCCACAAATGTAGTCACACTCACTTCCAGTGTCTCTCAAACACACACACAAAAATGCAGACACACACTGAGTGTCAGGATGAGGTAATTGTCTTGAGAGCGAGTATTATTCTCAGCACCCTAAAGGGAGAAACCCTGTAACCCCTCTGCTTTTCAGTTTGCACAAAAGACTCCCTTTGAGGGAGGAGGCAAACTCTTATGGAATGTGTTACCAGGGTTTTCTATAACAACATGCTTTTGAATTCACACTCATTTTGTGTGTGTGTGTGTGTGTGTGTGTGTGTGCATCTCTAGATCACTGGGCTTTTATGCAGGTTGGGGATTTTGCTGTGTCTGAATTATGCTCCGTATGTTTCATTCTGCTTCTACTTAAGTTGTACATAAAACTGTGTGTTTGTGTGTGTGAGGAGTTCACTTATCCTCACAGTTCATTTTAGTTAGTTTTACTCTCTATCTGATAGGATCTGACATCTATGTGTGAACTACATGTCCAGCATAGTTTTTTTCCTGTCACAAAGAGAGAAAATGCAGCCACCAGGGTAAGTGCGGATCTATTGCTGAGCCTTGTGGGGGGAAAAAAACAACTTGTAAAGGACTCTTGAGATGCCTCTGGGTTTTTCCATGACAAACCATCGCCTTTCCCAATGTTGAGCGGTGGGAACAGGCCACTTTGTTTGTACGAAGCAGTGTCTGGGAGGAATGTGGGGTTTAGCAGGGTAGGGGATGGCAGGGGGAAAGTATGAAAACTCCCACTCCATTCAGATTTACGGTGAAGACAGAGGGGCTCCTCTGGATGCATGTCAAGGGACTAGCAGAACGCCGCCCCTCTACTCTGAGCCTGCCAAAGCAAATGTTTAGTCGAACAAACCTTTGCTATTCTTTACATCCTTCTCTGTCTTTCTGTGCCATTATATGGAAAAGTAGGCAGTAGTTCTTCTATGAAGCTTTAACGCAGCTCATTGTGTGTGTTCATATTTCTATCTGCACTTTGTGTGAAGAGGAGCTACAGTAGTATGTTGTTTAGAGTTTTAAACCAGACTGACGTGTCATATTGTTAGTGTAAGAGGGTTCAGGTTTGAAAAGTAGAGTACTCTGGAGATTTACTTTAACACTTCCATTAATAGTTAGTAGACATTTTGGAAAATTGAAAAATGTTGCTTTCTTGCTGAGAGTTAGATGAGAATATTGACACAACATTGATTCATAAATTGAGTTTAAGCTTAAATTTAAACTTAACTTAGCAAGTAACCTAATCTTACTGGGTTAATAAGTGGAGGGTCCCTTTAATTGAGCATCTTACCAGCTAGAACCATCACAATGATATCAAATTGGATTTGTCACCTAAAATAGAAACAGTTTTGAATATGTTCATGTAGCACGAGCTGCTAACTCATAAAAATGTGTCCTTCCCAATCTTTTCAGAGATGGAACTGTTGCAGACAAGGGTTACTGACAAACATGCAGCTTTCAGCTCTCTGTCTTTAACCTGCTGAAATATCATGTTTAGATTTGTCTTCCAGTCATCCAGGTTTTAATTAAGCTTCAAAGTGTTTAGCAGATTGTTGGGCTTAATGTGTGATGTGTGAGTCATTTTACAGTGGGCTAGGTCCAAAACAGACACAATTGCACATGCAGCCTTAAGCCTGCGACGCAGCTGGGCTTTTAACAATTCGACCAACCACGCAGAATGTCCTGTTCCCCCTTGTCCCTCCGCATCCTCCTCTTTTCATTACTGTCCCATTCATTCATTTATTCTCAGTCTTCTTCTTTAGTCCAGGACACCAGCAGACCCATTCATCTCTCTCTCTCTCTCTCTCTGTCTGTCTCTCTCTCCCTCCCTGGTCTAATCAGAGGACCACACACTCCCTCATCTCATCTGATGGCTGGTAATTGAAGGTGAGATTGTTTTGGTGGTGGAGGGGGGGAGGCAGAGCCGAGTTTGACTGTCTGCAGCCATGCAAATTAGACTGTCAAAACTTCACAGTAGTCTCCATTATTTGATGAATAAAAGTCGACACTAGCTTGCCTGTTACATAAATCTGCCTTGTAAATTGCAGCATCCAAGAGGGAAATTGCAGCACAATGCTCCATGGAGATGAGGCAAAGGGTCTGGTAAGGACTTTTGTTGGACTAAGTTTAGTAGTTCAAAATAGATCCGTCTGTCGTACTGCTGCCAGTGATGTGATTTTTCTGCCCATTTTTCAAAATTCTTAAAGTTTTTCTAGGTATACTGTCTTTCAGTGGTTTCCAAATGTGATTCCCTCCTTTTTAGCCATGGCTCCTGGCGATGTCGATTGGTTGGTCAGTTCGACCATGTCGTATCTAATTTGTTTAATCCACCGGACTATTTTTTGATTGGTACCGGTAACTTCCTGGAGTCCCTGCTGGCAAGTGGTCTAACAAATAGTCCGAAAGCCCCTTGTAAAACAGCACACTTTTTCACACTTGCTTGATTGGATGAAGCAAGCAAAATATATAGAACTGGTTAGTTATTGAGCTTTAGAGGTGCTGGTAGGCAGAGTTTATAACCTTTGGACAGAGCAAGGCATCTGTCTGCCCCTATTTCCAGTCGTTGCACTAAGCTAAGTTACATTTAGGCATTTAGCAGACGCTTTTATCCAAGTTAGTATTTATCTAAGTTAGTCGGATTCTGGAAGTAACTTCGTATTTTGTATAAAGACATGAAAGCGGTTTTAATCGCTTCATCAAACTTGGCAAAAACAAATTTCCCAAAATGTTGAATTTTTCCTTTAATACGTATTGGATGAATTACCATGAAATTTGGTTCAGACATTCATTTCCCCCTCAGTATGAATCACTTCAGTGATCGCTTAATGTTTCATCTAACGCCACCATCAGGTCAAAACTTCATGTATCCAATGCTTTTGTTTATGAACACATTTTTACAAAACTAATGACATCAGTATTAGCTGTACTTTACGTTTGGTGCTAATTAGCATGTTAGTTAGCATGTTAACATGCTTAATTAAGATGGTGAACATGGTCAACATTGTACCTGTTCATCAGCATGTTAGCATGGTCATTATGATCATGTTATCTGACCTTTCACAGAGCCACTAGCATTGCAGTAGTGTTCTTGTTGAATTAACTAAAAGCATCTCTGGTGCTCCAAATAAAACCCCAAAAAGTCCTCTGCATGTGCACTTGCTTGTCTCTTTTCACACTGCTGAGATTTGCTATAGGCAAATATCTGTACCTAAGATCCTTTCTCTTTAGTTAGCACAAAATTATGGAAAGTGGCCACCAGGACTTTCCTCTTTTGTCTGGAGTGTAACAGCTGTGTTAATGTAAAGAGACAGGGAGAATCTTTGAGGTGTGTGTGTTTGTGTAAGAAAGAACAAGACGGGACTGT
This sequence comes from Nannoperca australis, assembly GCA_036023655.1. NCBI lineage: Eukaryota > Metazoa > Chordata > Actinopteri > Centrarchiformes > Percichthyidae > Nannoperca > Nannoperca australis. The sequence continues at coordinate 26,712 of JAVQJD010081884.1, read as the reverse complement.
TACATAGGATCCTGGGCTAATCCTAATCTTAGTCTGCAATTGTGTCCAATGTCAACCCCTGTGCTGAAAGTCATTTCTAGGTCTGGGCTTAGCCTGGAAAAAAAGGTAAAGGGACTGCTGTCTGTTTCCATGCTGCTGCTGGACAGCCAAACCTGCTGATCCTGGCACAGCGGCTGGCGGCCCCTGGAGAACTCTCCTCCTCCACCTTCCCAATCCAGGGGATCCGATTGACACTGTGAGTGTGCCATCTGCCCCTCAACAAGATTACACAGTGCACTGGGCCAAGATAACCTCCAGCACAGCAGATTAAATATGAAATATAGGGCAGGAATAGTTTTGGCGCTGCATGTCTAGATTCGTGCAATGTCGATCCTCCATATTCGTGCCACCAAAAGCTTCTTTCCAGGTGTGTGTCTGGATTTTGATTTTTTTATTTATTTGTTTGAGTCAGCCAATCAGTGGGTTTTATGTTACTCTGTTTGTATTTGTGAGAATACTTTAGTGCAACACACCTGATCCTCCTCTTATCTCTTCTGTTAAAATTTTTATGAATGCGGTCCAATTCCCACTTTTGTGTTGCCTCTTTACTAAACACATTGCTGCTTGATTTACTCCAAAAAGAAAAAAGAAAAAAAAGAAACTGAGAAAAAGAGAGCATATCAACAGAAAATTCAGAGTGAGTGAAGACAACCACTTAGTGCGAAAACGGTTACTATGGAAACTGCCTTTCTTTCCTCTTCACTGGTCCATTTTGAGTCACACACATTTTTGTGTAACAGTGGGTACAAATTAGCACCACCCTCCCCCCTGTGTTCTTCCATACAGCCCTGGAGCAATCACTCTGAAATTGTATTTGAAAGAATCACTACTGGGAATCCTGTCAATGTTGCCTTAAAGTTACAGTTCAGTCATTGTCAGGATTCCTTTGTTGGAAAACATTCTGTTTTTAGATGAGCTCATAAATCAATAGTAATGAACTAATCAAGGACCATTTGAAGTAAGCCAAGAGTCATCAACAACGTCCATTTCTATTCCACAGCCCAGTTTTGCGTTTATTCTCCCTGTTGTATGAATGAGCCTCGTCAGGCTCTGAATCTGCCTGGAGAGAGGGAGGGGGTGTCATCTCTTGGCCGCCTCAGAAAGAACTTTCTTCACTTAGCTTGAAACAATCCAGATCCACAGAGCTGTAAACCTCGCAGTCAGAGCTCTACAGCTCTACACATGGCTGCGGTCACAGTGTGTGTCTGCGCGCATGCTTTTCGTCAGTTAATGTCTCATGCCTAGGGAGTGAGCGTGTCTCATCTGCTCAGATTTTCAGTGCCAATCTGTTGCATCACACCCATGAAAACAATTCCAAAGTTTCATCAGCAAGTTTTTATTTGGTTCTTTGTCTAGTTCTGGGTGCCGGCGTTGATGTGAATCATCTGTTTTTTTACTTCTTTTTGTCTCCCCTTCACAGTCTTTTCTTCACTTTCAGCCTTTACTGCATCACATTGTTACTGTCTTTCAGCCATGTCCCCCCAGCCCCCCCTCCCCTCCCCTCACCTCTCCTCTCCTCTCCTTCTAGTACCTCTGACTCATTAAGTCTGGATGCCAAGCTGTTTTCACTGAGTGCCCATTTGTGGATTACTCACCAAGAAATCATGTGGCACAATTGAATTACCAGTGGTTACAGAGGCTTCACTTACTGCTGAGGCATCTGGAGGATGCTCCTTTTAACCAGCCAATCACAGCCACAACGTCCATGATCCCAGCACACAAAGATACCCTTCTGCGTTACCCTTGTTACCCCAAAGGCACTACTGCAAAAGCAGTTTTTTTTGTTTTCAGTTCCTGGTGATGTTCTTTCCAGACAGGAAAATGTAATACACGCAAAAAAGAACTATGCAGAGAACCCAGTAAATATGTTATGGCTACTATTGTGTTCATGGTAATACACTTTAAGTTTTACCATTCAGTGATGAAAGTCAGGTGTGTTTTACAAGTTTTCTCCCTCCCTCGGTTTTCTCTGCATTTTCCTCTTTCTCCTTGGCAGTAAACATGCCGGTATGGAGACTATATCTTATTAGGGACAGCATCTTGTTGAATCATTATTTAACCCCAACTATCCATTGATCAAAAGTCCCGACCCACCGTTGTGCCCAATGACCAGTCCAACTCAAAATTACAATCAATGTTGCAAGCTGTTGCTAGTAGACAGATGATCTCAAACGCATACTTATAATTTGTTTTTTCCAACACATTAGACATACTTCATATGTGAATTGAAGATAATCATAGCTTTTCCCACCGCAACGACTATGGTGTCATGCTCACAACGACATTTACCATGGTCATAATCTTAGTTCAGCATGTTAGCATGCTAATATTTATATATAATAATACATATTGGACATCCAACTGTCCAACAGAGCAACATTGCCATCCCTAGAGCCACGCAGCTAGTGTGGGGAAAAACTGATAGAGATAGAGAGACACAAGAGAGAGACGGAGAGAGAGAGACCTTAGCAGGGTCCTCAGACTTTTTATTACCTGGTCATTTACCTTTTCAAAATGACAGATTTATATTCATAGTGCTGCTACTAAAATAAATACAAAGTCCTTTAAAGGTTAATAAAATAGCTCTGGCGCTCTCCTGCTACCATCACCAGCACCCTGCCTACTGCTGGCTGCCATGGCAACACTCTCACCATTGATTTATGCTGCAGATAATTAGGAGCAAAGATGACAGAGCCCACAGGTGTGAACACAAACACATACATTGAGACACACATTCACATGTGCACTCTCACACACACACACACACATACAGGATCTCATACACTCTCTCTCTGTGTCACAAAAACTCATTATCAAGTGGTTTTGCTTCCTAGATTTAATATCCCCTCCAATTTGGCAAGTCCAATCATTGTCCTTCATTTTCATTCAGAATGGCAACTTGGCTGTCTCTCAGTGCAGATATACTTTCTCTCGTTAACACACAAACACACACACACACACACACACACACACACACACACACACACGTCTGTCGCCTGCCAAGCATGAACCCCGCCTCCGTTAGTCTGCAGAAACAAGCAGCATCCCTTTGTTTTGGAGCCAGTACACAGAGGTTATTCTTCCTCTTCATTACCCGGCTGTCTGCCTCCTACTGTAGACGGAGACCCTTCACCTCAGGGTCCCATTGAGAGTGTGAAACTAATCCAGCCAAATGGGTTTCATCAAGTGAAATGGAAAGGTAATGATTCCTCTGGCACTTTGGGTCCCTAAATGTCTCCTTCACTCATTTTCTCTCCTTTTCTCTCGCCATGTTCGAAAGGGGTTTCAGGTTCCCGCTGAACATGGGTGGGGCCTCTCTTTAATAAGTGCTTTGTACTACAATACTCTCATACTTGTGGTGTGCACGTGCAACCATGCACTCACTCACATAAATGGTTTTGGGGCTGAGGAGAGCTGAGAAGCATCATCCTTCCACCTGACAACCCATATCCACCCTCCTTACTTCCCAGAGGCCTTACTGCGGGGTCACTTAATAGACTGAAATTCCACACACTCACCAAAACACACACTCACAGGTGACATCACCAGATGGATGATGGGGGCCACTGCAAGGCCGAGGGCTCCTCTTTCATCAGACCAGTTTATCTCAAAAGTGCACACTCCCCTAGCATCCACTGTGACACACACACACACACACACACACACGCACGCACGCACACACACACACACACACACACACACACACTCCCCTGGCACTTCTCCCGCCCCTTTACCACCCACTCCACACTGCTAAAACGTGCAAAACCCAAAGTCTGTAACCCCAACTGTAGAAATGATGGATTGCGGTGTGAAATACAACCTTTCTTTTTGCATTTTCCTGTCACTCTTGTCCTCCTCCTTGTAGCCCTCCTGCATGATTTGATTTCGCTTGGTAGAAAATGAATATCTGTTATGAATACACTCTAGCATGCATGTATTGTTTACATATTCATATATGCGAGAAGGATGGAGACAACAGAAATTGGGGATGTGGTCAGTCATCCTCTAACCCTTTTCATCAGTTGTACCCCCACAGCCAATAGCTTAAGTACCCTTTATTGAGACCATGTTACAAACTTGTTTATTCGAGTGGGATATTGTTTAACTAATAATAACATAATAAATAAAATTACAATGTATTTGTAATCCAATTGAACTGTCAATGTTTAGGTCGGTTTGGTTAAGTTTGCATTCCTACAACTTAGAGTAGCAGAAGTGGGACATGTCAACCATTCATCCATTACTTAAGCTAACTATTTCAACCATTTCCATTATGTTTAGCTGTCTTAGTTCATCCATTACTCTTAAATAACCTCTAATCCATTACTTTTAGAAGACGCTGGGTATTTCAATCATTAACCAATTACTTTCAGCTATTTTAACCATTTATCTATGGTTTTTAGTGAACTATTTCAACCATCCAATTCTTTTAGCAATCCCAACGTATCCATAACTTTTAAACACAAATCTGTACCTATTTAACCCACTTACCCATTACTTTAGGCTGTTTCAACAATGCATCACCTTTGGCTATCTAATTTAACCATTCATCTCTTACTTTAGCTAACTATTTATCCATTACTGTGTGCAGTTTCAACTTCTCTGCTCGCTTGCTAACTTGTTTTCACATACTAACAGAACATGGTGTTCAGGAGTAATTGATGACTCTATGTTCATATATATTTTTTATTGTCAAATCATCAGTTGTTGTCATTAGTTTATCATTAGCTGAACTGCAGAAGTACTCCTGGGTACCAGTACACCTGGTTGGGAATCACTGCTCCAAGTGAAACCACATTACATCCCAGATGGACTGTGCAGTCATATGTTAAGTGTTGCTCTCTTGCTACATTAGAGGGTTTGGTGAGGGGGAATTGAACGCACCCCTTCCAGGTGTTCACATGAGCTCTAACATTTTTGGGTTGCATTTCACTGATGAGGCTGGAATGTTCCCCTTGAGGAGAAAAAGGAAGAGTGATGGAAGCCAGGGGCGTGTAAGCTCTCCTCCCTACAAAAACCTCACATACCAACCCATTATACACACATCCACACATGACATCCAGACACAGACACACACACACGACAGACAAGTTATCAGCCTTCTCACTTTGGCACTCAGACACATGTTCACACACACAAACACAGACCAAGTCATAAATCACTCACATATCATTCCAGAATTTGGATTTTCCACCTCTATCCTTGAAGTGCGCAATCTTTCATCCTGCCTTGTGGACTCATGAACTTTTCATTGGTGAGTTTAATAAATGATAACCAAGTGAAGTGTAATCATACTCATACCAATCAAACACAAGGCTCAATACTGAAGTCAGTTGAGAAGTGCTTTAAGGTGCAGTTCCTCTAATGACTCCAAAAAACTACCACATCAGTGACAAAACCTCCACTCCAAGAAAACAGTAAGTTCTATCTATGGATAAATGTTTAGGGATTGGTTTGCTTGATTGTCTGGAATCACATCCTCTCACACCACCATTTCCACTCAGACTCTCCCTGTTTGCTCAAATTATCATTGTCTGGTATTAATAACAAATATGGCAGCAAGTAGTTATCTCAAATCTGAGCTTTGTAGTCAATTCAGAACTTTCTGAAAGCACATTTATTTTCTTGAATCATCTTTAAAAATGACTTTGAGCCAGAGAGTAATACGGGCCCTTGAACATGCTATGGAATAAAGGTATGTACTGTTTCAGAGCTCTTAGACTTCATCCACAGTAAGATTCTCCTAAATCAGAAAACATCACTTACATATGAAAGCCACATTAGCATTAGGTTATTTTTGTAAAGATTTTTGCCCATACTGAAACTTTTGAACAATAGGAAAACAGCTAAATTACTTTTTCATCCTCTTTCAGTCAGCACAGATGTGCATCACAGTCAACATTTGGAGTGAGACAGAAACATACAGCTGAGTGTCAGCGGGTTAAACCTCTGCTCTGTCCCCTCCTGCTCTCCGTATGTATTTTAATGCAGCTAAATTCACTGTTTGTTCTCATTAAAATATTTTTTTTGTGTTGTCAGACAACTGAACACGCTTAGAAGAGTTAATTGTGGGTCATAAATGCTAGCTTTTATACAGGAGAACAGTAATGCTGATCAAACTACAAAATTATGATTGCTAGTGGTCAATAACTTTAATGTGTGATCAGCTGTTTTGACATTCACTGTAAACCGAGTGATAACAAAGAGGGTCAGAGGCGACATTCACCCACTCTAGAGATCTTTTTCAAAAACCTCTTTTTGGATAAAAAAAGCTATGTTAACGTGGACCGTGTCTAAAACGAAGACAAAAGGGTGCTTCAGATTTTGCTGGCTTGTGTGAATGTAGTCTTAATGAGCTGTAATCAGAGGGCCCAGAATTCCCACCACTCCCATTCACTGTCCCGCCACTTAAGGCCACCGCCTACACCTGCTTGCACCCTTCATGAACATCCTTCATCAGATCAAACTGCATCCTCCTTCCTTCCCTCCATAGTTTCATGTCCACCGAAAAGTTTTCCCTTAACAAAACATCAAAGCAACATTGCCCACTATCATTTCACATCCCACATGTTATACCACAACACTCCCAGTCTAAAGAATCAAAGTATTCTTTTCTTGTAGCTCTTCAATGGTGAGGGCACTCGACACTCCAGAGCAAAGAGGGGAGCGCTGTAGCTCCAAAGGGCAATATCACAATAAACTTTCCCACCCCGAACTCTGGTCCCTTGCCAAGCCTCAGATATTTCACTTTTGTCAACATGACAATTTTCATTCCAGCACTTCCCCCCTTTATTGCACCCCTCTCTTTCCCTATCTCACTTACAAACTATCCATCCCCATGTGTATGTTACTGCATGCATAATGAAGATTATGAATCATGGCAGATGTTTTGTTGGAAGTCCATGCTTTAGAGAATTGTAGTTGCTTATAAAGATCCACTCCTTAACATCCTCTCCACACATGTGGAAGTGTTTACATGCAGTGAAAAAAGTCTGAGCCACTGGAGGCCACAGGATCGAATGTGGGATGTTGGAAAAAGCTGCATTTTTTCACACTCAGCCCAGAAATGATGGAATGATGTGCTTGTAAAGACCGCATCCCACCACTTGCATGTGTTTTGCATTACTAACCCCCTTCATTTCTGTCCTCCTCTGTTTTCACTAGCAATGCTTACCACCTGGTATGTGCTCATCCATGACCATCGTGATGACAAACCTGTGAAATGTATCTGTATTTGCCTTTTCCATAACCTTTTTTCCTTCATATGCCATCACCCCCATCACCCCCCCTCACATAGTTCACCCAAATGGATGATGAAAAGAGGACTCTTATCTCCTGCCCTGCTCTCTGTCTCTGGATGAAAAGAGCTGTCCTCATTGTGTTTTATGTGGTGTGGACTTATCTGTGCTATCTGGATTTCCCCCTGCAGGAGAGAAATCCTCCAGCTGAAGTGAAGAGTCCATGCTCGCAGTCACATCAGCTGCAGTTACATTAGCCAGCTGTCCACATGTTTCTAGTTGAACCGGTGTTTCTTCGCTCACAGAGCACATTCAGCAGCCTTGACTGAGCATGGCATTCGCACCGGGAATCTCCATGATCTCATTACTGAAGTGAGGTGGCTGGTATGGTGCAACGGATTTGCTACAGTGACCTTTGGTTTGTTTTACAGCGCTGGAGAGCTGCACTGGAGAGAGTGTAGGCGATGTCCTCTAGTCATATTCAAGGCTCTGAAGCACGCTGGACACACGACTTCTCTGCACAAACCAGTTGATCAGTGTGACCTCGCACATCCACCCACATCAGACAAAGTACATTTATTTAACATGATTTTACTCGGGGCTGTTTCGATGAAACAGAAATAATAATAATGTGTCAGGGATACTCAAGCCAAACTGTCTCATACTGTTAGTGTTTTTGTTTTCTCTGAGGCTCACCAGACCCGGCCCTTTCTTGGCTTGTGGGCCGATGTGCGCAGCTGAGGTGAGTGGGTGGGACTGTCCACGGAGAGTGACTTGGATGGCTTTAACAAATGTTTTTATCCTTTCCAAAATGCACAGGAAGACTCCCTTGCAGCAGATCAACCCCACCCTCATCCCTCCATCCTCCACTCCCAACTCCCTCAGTCCCTGATCTGTAAACATTAGCCCCTCACTAACTTTTCAAGATCTCAAGATCTGACAGCACCAAATAATCACACTCATGAGTCTAATCTATCTATCTATCTATCTATCAATCTATCTATCTATCTATCTATCTATCTATCTATCTATCTATCTATCTACTTCTCCTCCCAGCTACAGCTGCCTTGGCCCCAGCTCTGTTTGGGGAGGAGGGGAGTAATTACATGAGGCAATGATAAACAAATAACACTTGGTTATAGCCATCCACTGGGCAAGATTACGCTGATTGGCTGCTGGGCTTGCTCCGGGCCAACGTTTAAAGAATTTGTGAATACATTTCTGGCCTGTTCTGATTGTCCGACGAGAAAAAATACCATCTGCACCTTCCCTCTGTGATCTGGCTCTGATGTAGGCCAAAAGCTGCAAATCACTGTCTTAGCAGGAAACGATGGACTGCTTTGAGCCATGTTATTTTCTTAAAGCCCCCCAAATCTGCAAGGTGTTGCCCTTTTTACTGAAATCAAATTTGACACACTGAAGCTTTTTGGGCCTGACTGGATTGCAGATATATGTATAAAGCATCAGTGGGGCAGAAATATTATGTTGAGATCGCCCATTATGCCTAGAAATTACATTCACATTGTACTATTCAGTGCCAGTTACGTCCATATTTTTACGTCCAGTGCCAACATATTTATTATTCTCTGCTTTTGCAGTATCTGCACATGGCCGCTATGGTATGGATAAGATTAGGCATGGCAAATAAATTCTGGTTATGGTATGGTTAGGGTTAAGGCAATGACCATTGTGGCCACAACAACCATCATGTAAGTTTATGTATGGATCTATTACTTAAATCTTGGTTGTAATCTGTGCCAGACTGTATCATATCAACTTGAGGCATGTCATATTGTGTGAATGCGTTTTTGAAATGTTTAACAATACTGCTTTGGAAATTTTATACCGGTGTATTTGGGATCATTTCCTGTTGTATTACAATCGGTTGATTTGTAGATGTGGGTGCAATTTATGACAACCGACCAAATCAATTCTGTGTCATCAAAATGCTTAAGGTTAAGGAAAGATCATGGTAAATTTATTCAAAGGTGTACTTCCAGTCACCTACCAGGTCTGTGACTGGATGCAAATTCTGGTTCCCTAAAGAAAAGTCTAACATACTTTACGCCCATCCACCACCTAAAGCTCCACTCCTTTATTTTTTACTTAAAATTGCTGTAATATCTAGTATACTGGGCTGGACCTTCGTGTAGGATACCAGAGTTTGCATCTCATTGCAAACCTGCAATTAATGATGATGCAAGTATTGTAGTTTATTTAATCACAATCGTTTTGTAACCTTGAACATACCATAGTTGCTATGCACAGATACTGTAGAAAGCGAGAATCTTTCTCTGGGTTTTTGCCAAATGTTGATGTTGTTGATGTTGCTAAAGAGGAGCCGAACAAATGCTGTTGCAGTATGACACAGTTATATTATGCAGGTTGGAACAGTTTTAATATCTGCAATTTTGAAATGTAATATGCACATTTCAGATCCATAAAATCCATACAAAGTATGTCTAATATTTCGGGAAAACATGTTGTGCCTAGTGTGCCATCTGTACATTTCCCACATATACAGTATTTAAAGTGTCCATGTGCATGTAGTGTAGAGACAACTGTAAGAAAGCAACACATTTTCCACCAGCTTTAGTGTGATAGAGGCCAGGCGATTTAATCCTTCAGTGCGTAGAATTAATTTGCTCTTCGTTGACTCCCTGGCTCAGAGCAAAGGGCCATATGGTGCGGTTGGCCCTCTGTGGGCCCTGGAAGACACAGCTTCAAGCCAGGGGTTGAAGCAGAGGGGAGATCAGACCAGTTTAATGGCCCTGTAACAATATGAATTACTGAAAAAGATTAGCCTGAAAAGCAGGAGTGACACTTTGCATGTCTCCGAGGAACGTCCCGACCACTTCTCCTGCCACACTGTGACAGTTTTGATTGACACTCATCAATACTGCCACTTCTCTTGTGTCAAACTTATTGGAGTTGTCACTGTTCTCATGTCACAGAATTACCGGCAACCCAGAGATTTAAGGCTTGTTGATGTGCCATCCATAGCCGCACTTGATTATGTGGGCGCCTTACTATGACAAGTCCTGCCTCTGTTTAACAAACTATGACTCACACGTAGTGAATAGACATTTGACACCTGACCCCAGGGCTGGAGGGAAATGGCAGTAGTGACCTGCTGGTGTCTCTGCTACTCCACTCTGGGCATTATACTGTATGCCTTATACTGGCACTGCAGAAAACACAGGTGTTAAAGCATTTTGACCGGCACTAGAATGCAAAAGCAGCCTATTTACTCTCATTGTTGCTATCAACCTACAGTTGTTTTTTTTTACTGTGAAGATTCACTGTGTGGTTGTTGATTTTATCATCACTCTCTGATGTGCCAGAGCTGACTGAAGAGTCCTCCCACCAGAGTGAGTGTTATAAATATAGACACGTTTCATTATAACAAGCTGAGGTGCTACAGAGACACGTCAGAGCGTCACTACCGTCCTCCTGCGGTTGCTCCTAGCAACATCATTTTCCTGAATGTCAGGAGAGTAAGAGATGGTGCCGGGTGTCTGATTATGACGAAGCGAACAATGCCTAGAAAGAATGCAATTATCTCCTGTGTCATCTCACTTGAGAAGAAGGCATGAGGATGCGAAATGAAGAGTGTTAGATGTATGTTATGTGTCAAGCATCAATCAGTTTGATAATGGTGTTTTTTTTTCAAGAGGCTGTCAGGTTTGAACATGAATGGGAAGTTGAAATATGATACGTCATTGCATTTATCAATCTCTTTCTTTTTCTCCTCGTGAATCTCTCTTGGGCCATTTAATAATTTGGTGCAGTTTCCTCCGCTGACTTGAGGATGACTTAAGTCCTTTTTGTTCTTCTGTACGATATAAATCATCTCATTAAGACATCTTTTGTTGCAAATGGCATCTCCTCCTATCTGAACCTCATTCTCTCAATTTCTCTTTCTTTATCCCATCCTCCTCCCGCCAGCAATCTGAAGAGCTCCTCTGGGATGCTGGCTTTGCTGTAATTCAGGAGTAGATTAAGAGAAGATATGGTATCTGAAGGCAGCAGGCCCGAGAGAGACAGCACTTGAGAGACAGAGAGAGGAAGAGAATGAGAGAGAAAGAAAGACAAAAGACAGAAACAGAGACAGGCAGAGATGGATGCCTGCAAAACTCCTGGCATAGTAAGCAAAAGCGGATCAGATAAAGACAGAAGACGGACACAAAGAGAAAGAGAAACACATACATTGATAGACTCAGACAGACAGTCTTTGTTATTGGCCCACAGGGATAAAGTTAGACCAGAGCCAATCAGTCCCTCTTAGTCTTAAAGACTCTCTGTTAATCAGACATCATACAGTTTCTCCAGGGGGGGTTTCCAGTTGCTTGGCCTGAGGCGCGCACATCACAAGCTCTGCATTGTCGCACAGAATGTAAGAATTATGCCCCAAAAAAGCACCAAACATCATATGATAATAACGGATATCCCAGATAAGACAAACATCGACAGTGTACCGACTCCTTAGAAAGGCCAAATGTCCTGAAATAAACTGCCAGCCAGGAAATATGATGGCGGCCATATTGAGAATATAAGACATGTAGCCCCCACCAGGTCAGGTGCTACAATGCATGTATAGGAATTTATTTTTTAAGCTTTTTATGGAGACTTGCCTCCCCACAAATACAGCCGTAATCTGAGCAAGCAGCTTATTACGACCCATATTTCCGTTTGTTAGGTGACAATAAAGAGTGACACATAGGGAGGAAGTCAGGGTGGATGGATGTGTCAAACAACACAGGACTCAGGAGACCATTGTTTGTGTCCCCTGTGAAATCAAACGTTTTGGGGGTAATTGACAAAGGAATTCTCTCGTTAGGTTGCTCCATAAAATTTATTTCATTTTGATATTTTTCCATGAAATCCTCACTTTTGCTCTTTGAGTCGATAACAGACGGCACACTGATGGTGGTGTCACAACAGCACAGTGCATAATCATAAACATTAGCTGCCGGATTAATCTGTAGAAATAAAAACTTAACTTAAATCAGCACATTTCTGCGTCTCTCTACTGATTGGTTGTGATGACACGCCGTCAGAGTGAATAATGAAGTGAAACAAAACGGTCTAATTATCATGCTAAAGTTATGAACGACATTACTGTTAAATCAGCACGCTGCACTCATTGGGTTTGTTCAGGTGCATTAGTTTTGCCAGCAGGCTCCCACTCCTAGTGCAGCCTCACACACAATACCTCAACCTGCGCAGTTTGTAGTGGCTTGCTCTAGTTCTCCTCCCGCTGGCCCGTGAAACATGGCGTTGTACTGAGCGCCCCGTCATTCGGTCGTAGCTGTGTGTGTGTGTCTGATGGCTGGGACACACAAACAGTTGGGGAACCGGTCTCCTGGCCATGTCCCAGCACACTGCAGCACAGCTTGGCTCCGAGATCGTCCTCATTGCCATCTTGAGGCAAAGACAAGAAGCTGTCTGACTGTTGAACTGTAGAGCACCCGAAGCACAAGTGGGTTGTCTGCTGTGGTCTTGATGACATTGATCATTAAGACCTGACGTATTATTGTTGATATCTGTGAGTCTTTGTACAATGCAGTAAAACTGTCATGTATTGATATGCACAACACATTTGTCAGTGCCACATTCAGCCAGCATCTGAACTGGATCAATACTGCATGCTGGGTAACAAAAACACACTGTCAATTTAAATGTTCTCTGATATCAGTAATACAAAGATGCACCATGAAACGGCCAATATTCAATATGAAGACCAGTGATGTGATTTGGCTCTGCGTGTCCTAATATTGTGCACCACACTGTCCAAACACCACCATAGCATGATAACACGGTCTGCCCAGACAGGCAGCACTATCCTTCTCTACCTCGCCCTGTTTTTCATGGAGGGGGGGGCTCCCACACCCCAGTAACAGGTTTGATTGGAAAGCATCTAGCCCCCGGCAACCAATCCCTCAGCAGTATCGCACACACCTAACACACTCACACAGGGTTTCCGTGGCAACTGTGGTGCAGGGGGCAGACAGAATGATTTGGTCTATGGAGCGAGCCAGACTATGGTGATGAGGGGACGAGGCCTCCACCAGAGAGCGAGAGGGGGTGGGTGGGGCTCCGCTGGTTCATGGTGCAGAGCAAACAGACAGAGAAAGATAGAGGAGATAAGTTAGGAGACAAAAAGGGAAGGATTTGTGAACCGTTTTGATGTAAGAATAAATTCACAACACCTGAATTCTGTTTTTCTTTGGCTCACAAGTGCCAAAAGGTGGATTGGATCTAAACTGGGCATTTTAATAATGATTGAAGGACAAGTGAGTAAACAACCCATATAGCAAATGTGTCTGCAAAGTTTTTGCCTCACTTGGTAAACATTTATTTTTCAGCATTTCCTCTCCCCTTTTGATTTCGTCAGGATTCTGTTAGTTTGCCTCTGTGTTGCTGTTTGTCTATAACATTGCTCTTCCTTTTCATTTTGAACAGGCAATTTTAAAAACAGGGCCGACTATCTGGCTGTCTGGCTTGTTCTACTTGGAGCCGGATGTCACACAGCTTCCAAAAACTGGGCTTTTTTGGGATTACTGACTCTGAACCAGTTCTCTCTGGTTACTGGAATGGGATTAATTGCTGCTGCTGTATGAGTGTGTGTTTGCCTTTGGTGTGCATGTTTATGTATCCATGCACATATGTGCATGTGTGAAGAGAGCCAGCATTCTTTGTTAAATGTGGCTTAGCCCAGAATCGTCTGTTTAATCTTGCCGCCATTTTGTTTGTCTGGTGTCTATGGCTCTTTTCCGTCTCTCTCATGGCAGTCAGAGGCTTAACTTCCCAGAATGGTTACCATAGCAACACCGACAGAGGTTTACCAGTGGCCATGGCGACGGCTGATGCACTGAGATGTGGCTTGCCAGGGTTTTGGGATGCAGGGGAGTTGGTGGAGTGAGAGGAGATGGCGGGGGGAGGATGATAGCCACACCTTGATAAGGAAGATGGTTGAATGGTGCATGATTCAAGATCCAAGATGTAAATACAAAATTCATCTTCTTCATTTTCTTCCAATTCACCAGCGCGCCAGTACATGTCTGGTCTGATACGGTTTATTCCCAAACAGCAGTGGGGACATGCACGCACGAGTAGAGGTGAATTTTTGTTTTTCTCTGGCTGTGTCAGACAAGCTTATTTATGTGTGTGTGTGTGTGTGTGTGTGTGCACACGAGACATCTCGACTGTGCACCAATCAGCGCTGTCTGGTCTTAAGAGACTCAAATCTTGCCTCTCCACTGGGGTGAGAATTCTCAAATCAATTTCTCTGCCATTTTCTTTCTACCTCAGATGAATCCCCCCCCCTCTGCTCCACTGCAGCTGTATTGTAATTTAAAAAGCGTTTGGTGTAAATACTGCTATTGTTGGAGGCGTAATCAAACATTCATGAGGGAGACGGATCTAGGGAAAAGCAGAGAATCTAGGTCACGGATGCACTGGCAAGACTCAGACTGCTGCTTCGCCGAGTACACCGCTCTCTCTTTCTAAGACTCTCTCTCACTCTGTATTTTCTTCTTTGTCTCCTCAGCTATCTCTGCTTTCCCTCTTTCCTCCACTTCTTCGTCCTCACCTCCCTTTTTCTCTCTCTCATCTCATTCTCATCATCTCCCTTGTCTCCTCTCCTCTTATTTGTATTCACTCTACTCCCTCTCTCCTCTCATCTCTCCATTGCTCTATCTCTTCTATAACTTATGCTTTTCATTTCTATAAGGATATTGTTTTCACTTTTTGGTGTGCAGCTTAAATAAAAAAATATTATTTTGACCGTTTTTTGAAACATTACTGCCATCAATCTTAGGACATCCAAAAACATGTCCGCACCCACGTATAACCACAGGGTAACGCCTGCAGACAGCTTCGCCAGTAGCTCATAGTAATGGCCCTCTTGACCATCATCAGTCAAGGAGAAGGTCATGTTGTCAGTGCTTTTACCATCATTTCCAAGCCAACTGTGCAACACACTGAGCAACACATTAGCAGAGGCTGACCTTGTGAGTGTGTCCACAGTGTCAGCGAGGACGAGACAGACGGCGCAATAGAAACATCAGGAAGAGAGAAGAAATGCTCCAAAAGGAGGAAATCAATTCTTTATCTGCCTGCCTTAAAGGTTTTGTACCAACTGTGACATCTTATTTTTGAAATTTTTTTTAAAGTGACTGCTGAGATCTGCTCCAAGTCCAAAAGAGCTGACGCTGAATGACAAAAAATCCAGCTTTGGAACATTACTTTGCTCAACCAAATGTCATGTAGTTCATGGAATCTGTCTAGACAGAGGGTTTTATATATTTTCTAAAGGTAATATTGTAGATTATTTAATATTTCTTTTTCTAAAGTGCAGCATCCTCTAAGCTTTCCATCACCACTGTCTTGAGAGAATAAGGAAAGTCCGTGGGTGAGTTGAAATGCGGCAGGCAGGTCTGTAATAACAGCGAGACAGACAGGGTGAAACACTGGAGATAACTTTGGGACAGCAGAGATAACAACGTCCTTGAAATGTTAGAAAAAGGACACTAGAAGAGACTGTTGGAGGATATCATAGATAAGGAAGAAACCAAGTTACCAGGACACAAATACACACTGGTACATTTTCATGGGAGCTGTAGGTTTTTGTATGTCAATTAATTAATAAATGTTCAATTATGTTAAAATCACAATGGTTTCATCTTCTAACAGCATGCGCTGTATAAAATACGCATTTATCTTACAAGATGTATGGTAAACCTCAGGAACTTGTTTAATGTATTCCAGAATTACTGATGAAAAATGGTTAAGACAATAGTTTGACTTAAAAAAAATATATATTTTTCACTTTCTTTCTGAGACGACTCTCACATCTACAGTAGCCTAAATGTGAAGCTACAGCTAGCAGCTGATTAGCTTAATTTAGCATGAATTCTGGAAACAGCTAGCTTGGCTCTGTAACAAGTCTTGTCATCATGTGAGGTTGCCAAGCAGTCCAGCACATAACCTCCCCTTCAAACCATAATCTCTTATTATACACCTGCTTTTTTCATGGATTAAACAAAGAAGATATAACATGTTAATTAGTGAACTTGAGAGGAGATGGTAGATATAATCTGTTATCCTTGGACAGAGCCAGACTAGCTGTTTCCCATTGTTTTTAGTCAGTATGCTAAGCTAAGCTAAGTGTCTGCTGGCTGTAGCCTTACAGGCACGAGAGCGTCGTTGTTCTTCTAATATATATGCAAATAAGCACATCTTCCTAAGACAGCTAGTGGAACAGCCGCTAGACAGGAAGTCGCACCAGGACCTCAGCCCTCTATGGGGTAAGTAACTTGAGCAGTTATATGATCAAGTAGGTTGTAAAGATCATCTAAACTCCTTCATTTGGAGAAGTATGGAAGGCTAAAGTTGACCCAGAAAGTTTCCATATAACTTTAGTTAACCTAAGAGTTTAAAACATGTCAGATTGCCTGACTGCTCCGCATCAGTCTTTTCATGTTTCTCCATCCCAGCAATTACCTTTGTAAGTACAATGCAATATACAATATTATCTTTAGGAACTGTGGCCTAAACTACGAAAATAAGACCGTTCAAGGTGAAGGAAGTGGTGAGTTTTGTATGTTTGAGACCTTGCGTGATTGCCACTAGCTAGCCAATATCATATAGTAGCAGGCAGGTATGTGTGTTTGTATGTTTGTGTCCATCTTTCCCCCATCTGCCTCTGTGTGTGTGCATGTTTTCCTCAGAGTGCATGTTGATTTTAATGCTGGTCTCGCAAGAACCTAAATCCCTAGATCTGTCTATCATCCCCTCCTCTCTCTCTCTCTCTCTCTCTCTCTCTCTTTCTCTCTCTACCCCCTCTATGGTATTAGAGGGTGCGAATCCACCGGCCACTCCAAACCCAACAGACCCGCTGGCATTGAACTCTCTCCAGCTAATCCATTTGTATGTTTTCAATTACATATGGGGAGCAAGTGGACAGTAAGCTCTCGGCCTCTGCCTGGAAAACGCCGTCCCCTCGTGACCTAAATATCAAGCTAAAGAAGAGGGAGCGAGCGGGGGAGGGAGGGATGTATGTGGGGGGTAAAACAAAACAAAAAAATAGGTCACATATTTCCCAGTTAAACGCCACAGAATTGGATTGCGCTGAGGAGAAATAATCACGGCCATCTAGGACGAGCCAACTGGCTAAAGGGATGACTCAGTATTCTGTGTCGAGCATCAGTTCACTTCATCTTGGCTTGAACGTAACCCCAGACAGCAGGAAATCAGAGGGATCTAACCCAGCGTTCTTCAAACTTCTGCTTGTGGAGATATTCATAAATTAGTTTTGCACATAAAAATAAATGACATGTATATAAAAAAAGTATTACATGGTTGAGGTGCTCGGGACAAGACATTGTCAGAGCCACATTGAAGAATATGACTAGTAGCTGCCACATCAGTTTTTATCTCAGTTATTTTGAAATCCCTCAACATGATTATTATTTTCTCATTTTAATCTCCCTCCTCCTCTCCCTCCATCTTTTAGTCTGCCCTTCTGTCTGGCTTCCACTCCTCTGTGCCTTTTCCTCCTCTTTTCTGTCTCCGCTCATTATTCACCGCTTCTAAGGAAACCGCTCTTAGGCTCAGCAGACCTTGAGTCGAACCCGTCCTCTCACCTCACCCCTCCCTCTTTCATCCTTTTCTCCCCGTTATCCCTCCTCCTTCTTGCTTCCCACAACCTGATGAAGAGTGGCCTTGACAGTCTCATCAATAACGCAAGGAGGCTTAAACACACCTCCAGGTTCAACCCAGAACTTTTTATATCTAAGAAATGGAATGCTAATGTCTTTTTTTACTCTTTTTCTACACTATTTCAGTCTTCTTTTTCTTTTTCCTCATATCTGAAACCAGTGCTGCTCCTTTTTCCTCCTCCGTCCCTTCCTCTTCCTCGCCCTTCTGGAAACACAAGAAAAGCTTTGTGACCACCTTCCTTCTTTAACATCCCCCCCCCATCTTTCCTTCCATCAACCAGTCCTGAAGGCTGGACTTTAATAAATGTCACATCACATCAAGCAGAGCAGCATCTGTGGAGCAGACAGATGCAAAAGGAAAGGGATAAGGAGAGAGAGAGAGCAGAGGGGGGCCGACAGAGTGTTCCTTCCCTCTCCTAGCCTTGATGTAAAACAACATTAGAGGGGTGAAAAGCAGCAGAGCGGAGGATGATGGTGCAATTAAGTTGCCTACCTCTCCAGCTTTAACCATGGTTATCTTGTTCTGTCTTCAATTGTCCCTGTGTGGCGCAGGTGACATTTTAACCTCTGTGTCTAATTCAAGTGTACTCTGTTCGTGTGTAAAACACAAACAAACTGACGTGTTTCTTTGTGACTGCTACGTAGTCTCCCTCCTCCTCTAGAAGAGGTGACTGAGGATGCAAAGCAAAGCATTGTGGAGGAGGTGAGACCTTGAATAACCCCAGGTAGTCGCAGAGTGAGACGTTTTTTTTTCTTCTCTCCATGGATGTGATTGTAAAAGGATGATAAATGAAGAAGGATGAGAGAAAAATCCCAAAACAAGGAGACAATATATGCAGGTCTTTAGGGAGGGCATGTTTATGTATATTAAGTTCACACCCGAGTGCTTCACGCGCATCAGCATGATAAGAGTGTTTTCATGTTTGCATTCTTTTCAACACTGAATGTACTGTATGTCTGACTGCTGGCATTTAAGCGCATGTTGCAGCATTCACACAAAGCTGACTCGGTGCCAGAGCCAGCCCCTACTTCCTGTGTCTCATCCAGCCAACCCAAAAAACAGAGACGAGTTTACCCCCACATGCATCAGTGCCTTTGTATCGAGTGCGCTCCACCGAGCAGGGGAAAGTTTTTCATGTTTGGCATTATTTCAAAGTGCTCCTTTAGAAATGACTCATGCATCAGTAATTGGCAGTCCTCGGAGTGCGGCGCTATGGCAGGAGCTAGTTTGACCGTCCGTGCCCCATATAATGTAGTGTCTGCCGTCAGGGAATCAAAGCTAGATGCGGTCCAGGCTTTTAAAAAACAATGCACTGATGCAAAATAGAGTGGAGTCTGCTGCCTCGCTGGCGTCTGACTCAAGAGCTTCATGTTCACAGTGGGAGAGTTCTTGTTCGGCAATCACAGCGATCAAATTCTTCTGCTCTCTCAATGAAAGTTTTACACTAAAGTTTAGTCTATTTTAAAATAGGTACCTCTTCCTAATAAGGTATACTTTGAGATGTAACTAATAGCTTTATAATTGGTTAATTGCTCATTTATAACGCCTTACAGATCAGTGATAAAACATATATTTAGGGTTAGTTGATTTGGGTTGCCAGGTTGTGAAAAATCCTTCGGACTGATTTTTTTCATTGTAGCTTTTTAATTCATCATGCAGGAACATTCACATCAAGATTTTTTGGAGGAGAACTTCAATCAGTTGGCAAAACAATCTCACAACAACGTCCACTAGTAGCTGTTCTGGAGCTTTTGATTGCATTACATGATCTTCCTTGGCAGATGAAGTTGACCCAGTTGTCATGGTATTTTAAATGTTCAAAACCCCATTTTTCTGAGAATTTTCTTGTCCATGTTGCCATAAAAGTTCAAACTTAAATGAAATAGACCTTCAATCTTAGTTTAAATGAAATCACTATTATGATCACAAAAGTAGAATTAATATTATTATTATTTACATGTTTGATACATGTCTATTAAACTGAAGATGTGATGGATTATTGCAATGAAACAATCCATAATTACTGATTTATAAACAATTAAACTTTGAAGGCTTACAAAGTGAGAAAAGTAATTAGAGCTGCATCTATTCTTATTTTCATGATTGACTAATCTGCCTTTTATTTTGTCGATTGATTAATTAATCTGTGTTTAGCCGGCAAAAACTGTATAGATATTCTTTTTACACTGATATAAAACAGAGAAAATAAGTAGCTCCTCAGATTGAAGAAACATGTAGCAGTGTTGCTTGAAAAATAGCAGATAAATATTCAGTGAATCAACTCTTTTCTCAATTGTTTCAGCTTTGGACCTTTTAATGACATACCCACTTTACAATAATCTGCAGTTAGAAATATAGTCAGTCAAAAGGTGTCTCGCTTCCTGATGAGTTATTAAGATGATACAGTTACACAGAAAAAAACTGAGCAATACCAAAGGTTGTTAGTATTAATGATTTATTACTCATCTATAAAGCATTAAAATAATTTATAAACATTAATAAATCAATTTGATATAGCTTATAAACCCTTTATGAAATATAATTTATTTAAAAAGTGGTACCAAATGTCAGTACTGCATCAGTAAGAATTCACTTATTTAGATTTCAACCGAATATTAATAATGCAGAGTGTGAGAGTCACAGAACCTCCTTGTAAGAACTGTTAATTTTCAATGAGGCGTCCACAGGGAACAGGTGGGTTTCAGAGCTGCCTCTCAGGTGGTGTCATGGGGGTCAGGCACTGGACAGCTACTTCTAATTAGGCTGTCTCAGTGACAAGTGTATCCGCAGCCTTCCCGGGCCACGCCACGCGGCGCCGGGCTTAACTGAGCGAGTAATGGGTGCCCAGAGAGAGCAGCATGACCTAGCAGCCCCTCCCCTCTGGCTACGTGGCCAATTAGATGAACACTAGGTAATGACAGCGGTGGCTTTGTTTATCTCTGTGTGTAATAGATAGAGTGCATACATCCGTACGAACCTGTGTGTGTGTGTGTGTGTGTGTGTGTGTGTGTGTGTGTGTGTGTGTGTGTGTGTGTCATTCTGTATGTTCACCCTGAACATATACACAGGCCAAGCCCTCGCCATCTGCTCAGGAAGCATTTTTAGGGCAGCATGTGTCAAATGATGACATTAGCACTTCTAATAGACCGCTGGCACTCTATGGCTGGTACACAGGCACAGCCTTAGGTCTACTGTTGAACTGTGTGAGC
This sequence comes from Nannoperca australis, assembly GCA_036023655.1. Classification (NCBI taxonomy): domain Eukaryota; kingdom Metazoa; phylum Chordata; class Actinopteri; order Centrarchiformes; family Percichthyidae; genus Nannoperca; species Nannoperca australis. The sequence goes on along the minus strand of JAVQJD010081884.1, from coordinate 5,501 downwards.
CAGCTTTGTCAGCTAAATCAAATTTGTCACTCTGTATGGATCCTCCAGTAGAACAGGCTATTTCAATAAGGCACGAATACCTCCCACTTTGACCATTTTGGAAAAGTCAGTGCTTAAGTTTATTGCAAATAAATCACATATGCCTATGGGCTAGCTCATGTGAAACATATACACATTCACATACACACACAATGGCACCCCTCGGCAGCTAAGTAGCTAAGCAGGGTGCTTAGCAGAACCAACAGCAGGGGAAGGGAAAACAAACACAGGGGCCACCAGTAAATCGCCTCCATCCGCAGCAGCTCATCGAGGATTGGATGGCACTGGGAGGCCCTGTGAGAAACAGCAACCAGAGAGGAAGACTCACTGGACCTGGGAGGTGACGAGGGGGTACCCACAGTCCAGGCGATCAAGCCGAGGAAAACCTAGTGAGTGATTGATGCTGCTGGGAGATCAAGAGGCACCAGAAGGCAGAAAGAGGATACTCACAATACCTAATTTTTCCAAGCTGGAGGAAGAGGGAGGAGGGCAGGATGGGCGGAGACGAGTGGAAGACAGGGACATGATCACAGCTGTGTCAAATATCTATCTAACGTCCTTCCCTTTCACGACCCTGTCTCCCCTTCCCCTTCTTGCTCCTCCAGTCTCATCATCCCCAATGGCAGGAAGTTGGGTGTTTGACCTTTGATCCGTCAGGAATGTTTTCCTCCTCTGTCCAAACAGCAGCAGCAGCAGCAGCAGCAGCAGCAGAGCTCTCTGCCTCTGACGGTCAGGCCCATCACAAGCTGATAGAGAAGAGCCTTTGAAACAACATGTTGACCTCCTGAAAGACCCTCCCATTAACGTGTGCATGTGTGTATACAGAAAGTCTATTTTTTATCTATCTATTCTAAATGTACGATATAATCACATAACTCTCTGTGCCATTTCACAAACTACAATTGAACGTCAGAAAGAAGATGCCCCTGATATGATTTGACATCATATCTGGAAGGCCAGAACAGGAGCCTGTGCGTCCCCTATGGCGCACTGCCAGCTGCCGAGTGAGGTATTGCACCATGGTCCTGGGTGAGCTGCCTTTGGTAATGGCTGTGAATGGGCTATATCTATGGGCCATTACTCTATGGACTCAGCTGAGGCAGCAGGGTAATGCTGACTAATGGAGATGAACTTTTCGACTGATGAATAGTATATCCTGCTGATGGGGCTGTGCAATGTCCACTGTCCCCGTTCCCTCATGTTTATTTGTTCCAAAGCAATAAAAGGCATTCCTCTTTCTTTCTTCTTCTTCTTCTAAAATGGGAGAATTACTTGGCACAGAACTATAGATAACTTGTTGAACGGAAGACTTTATTCTAGCTGGCTATTAAACTGTGAATCTATTGTTTAAACCAGACAGCAAATTAATTTGGGGATGTATTCGCTCTATTGTAGCAGTGATGTTTCTCCTGCAGTAAGCTCTTTGTTAATGAAATGAGCGGAGGGCAATATTGCACGTACAAAGAGAAGATATATAAGCGGACAACACAGTTCATTATATATGAACGATATTTGCAATGCTACAGAATGTGATGTTAAGGAGTCCCCTTAACATCTCACACAGTAACATGTCAAGCATACGTCAGTGTTATGAAAGTGACCCCCTGTTTTACCCCTGCCCTCCTTCGCTAACCATTTCTGGCATCAGGCCCTCGAGCACTTTTCAGGACGGCTCAGTTTCCTCTTATCACCTATTAGATCCAGATGAGACCCAAGCCTCCCCTGACCACGGCCCAGTCTCAACCGTTCACAATCCAAAGCAGATGGCGGCTAACACAAGCCAAAGACGCCCGCTGAAGCTGCTGCGGTGCTGTGTTTGCCAGGACGGGACGGGGCCGTGTTAGCTAACTCACAAATTCTCTTCCTTTAAAGGGAGCGTGACTGCATGTCAGCGGCCGCTAAGCTGAGGTGAGGCTCACATACTTGGGATAATAGTTTGATTTAAAAACATGGTTCTTAAATGCTGTTTTTCTTTGCGCCCACAAAAGCTGTCAGTCACGATTGTATCGACAATGTGGCTGAGGCATGATCTCATAAAGGTCTGAGGGAAACATGAAGGAGGAGACCCCTCCCTCACACACACACATACACACACACACACACACACACACACACAGGCCAGGGAGATAGGGCACATCTGTGTGATACTGTCACTCACTCACAAAAGGCTAATTTATATGTGCCTGATGTTTCTCCAAAGCTGCCCTGAAGCCTCTCACCCATGAACTGTATCTGACACACCTATATCACTAAACAATATATGTACACATGGTTTAAATGTATTTATTTTTCACAGGGTGGAGAAATCTCAGTGTTATTGGCCATCATGGTCCACTAAAAGTGAAAGTCATATGAATAAAAATATTAGGTTTGGGTTAGGAGCTCCTTAAAGCAGGTTTCATTTACAGACTTCAAAACCTGGAAGCTGGTGAATGAAGTTATATCATATTGGTGTGGGACACAGTATTTATTTTGGCATCAAATTTTGATCTTTTCCTTTAATATTTGATGAAAATGTTTATGTTTGCGACAGCCATGTTAATGTTAATGTTACATTCTCCTCCACAGGCATTGATAATGTTAACCTTATCTCACCTTAAATGTTTTTTTCATGGATTGTCCCAGATGTCAACTGTTGCTTCTTGCCCAATTTTAGTGGCATTAAGTAAATTAATTTAGTCAATAAATCTGTTTAAGTTTTTCCTTCAGAGAACTGGAAAAGTTAGCTGTTGTTGAGACTACATTTATTTTAATCCCTTTACCCAAAATTATATTATAAAACTTGGTTGCTGCGGTAACTTTTTATTTGGTTTTAGCCTTGTTTTCATTGCCAACAATGTGGGATGACATTAAGAGTCAAATTCAGCCCAAACAAAACCAAATGCTGACCTTACAGACCTCTGTACCCGCCATGGTGTCCGTGGCTGCGCCCCTTTTCTTAGGTCTGGTGCTGATATGCTGGGGGTCTCTCCCTCTCTAATCTCTCTTCACATTGCTGTGTGTCCCAAGCATTCATCACCTAATCGGGTTCTCCCCGCTGCAGACCCCATCGTATCGTGAAACGAGGCTTCCTCTGACCTTTAGTGACTGGATGACCTTTGACCTTGTCCTTCTACATATGCATTCACACACGTACACTACCAGGCCTCCACCTAAAGAATGTGTTACGCAGTCCAGGATGCAGCTGCAGAACAGAGCGGTTCTGAAAAGGCAGAACTCCCCTACAGCGGTTTCCAATTAAGATTAGATCCCAAAATGGAGGACAGCCAAAGCATTTGCTGTGGTGGGGTAGGGGGGATTAATAGGATGTAATAAATAAATAGTAATGAGGCCAATAAAAAGATAGCATATCACATGTTTCCATGCATACCTCCTGAGCTCATCCTATGGGGAACTGCACATTTAATCATGATTAAGTCCAGTTTTACTCCACTCATATTTTTCAAATCATCTTTAGATAAGACTTCTCCTGTAAAATGGTTATGACCTTTCTATAACCAAGGTTTGGAAAGCCATGTGTCTGTGTCTGGGATTTTACACCCATATGTAGGCTGTTTTCTACAAATTCGTACGCATGAGGGAGTTAAAGGAATAGTTCGACATTTTAGGAAATACACTTATTTGCTTTCTGGCGGAGAGTAAGAGTAGATGACAACTCTCTTTTTTATGAAGAGTTATATGCTGGACTACTCCTGGGCCGTGACCAGTAACTTCCTAGGGGATCTGCTGGTTGCTCAGCCACTGCTTAGAGCCAAGAAATAGTCTGACACATAACCTCCGTAATACAGCTAATTGTAGTTTTTACGGTTCGGATTATACAAAACGAGGTATAATGGGTTTGTCACTTTATAATTGCAGGTCGGTGGATTTTATTGTATTTGGATGGCACTAGGCTAGTTGTTTTCCACTTTTTCCAGTATTTGTGCTAAGCTAAGCTAGCCAGCTGCTGGCTGTAGCCTTATATTTAAAGAACGTGTCCTGCCCGATGTGCTAATTATCATAATCACTGTAGGGCTTTTGCTAAAGAGTTTAAAATTCCATTTCTTTATTTTCTTAGAAGCTTAATGAGATATAAGCATTATTTTGTAAATGTACAAAACTGCACCTTTAAAGCTTCACTCACAGAATGCAAAGAGGAGGTCGTCCCAGCTGCTGATGGTGTAATTAGTTGCTGCCTTAGTAAATCAGGAGCTAATACTCTTCACACTTGAGTGAAAGTCCAATTCCAAAATCATATTCAATGTTGAATTTATTATAAGAATATCTTTCATTAAAATCTTACCTCACCAAATGGATGTTTTAAGACATTCAGTTCCTAATCGTTTCCAAAACTGGATGGGCAGTGTTTCAGATATGGATGGTCAACACTATTTTCTTTTCAGTTCAGAAACATTAAATGCTCTACTTTATCTATCTTGCAATGCTATTAATCTTACTCCAGTCTGATGTCACAAAATTTCAGCCATGAAATATGTTGTTGCTTTTGCCCCCAGACAGTTTGGCTTCTGTTAGTGAACAGGTTCTGCAGCTGCCTCCTCTCTGCTATGAAATGGAAATGATATATCAGTGAAACTGTGACAGCCACAGGTTCATTTTCAGGGAATGATAACAGATGACCAAGTTTTAAACCAAAATCTCTGTACAAAATATCAGCTACTTTATAACCGAATCCTTGTTTCTCCACAAGGCATGAATCATTTTATTGATTTTATTTCATCAAAGTAAACAGCATTTTACAGTAATCAGAGGTAGAGACAGCCTTGGGTTCTTAAGGAAAGTGTTAACAAAAGCATACAATGCTGACTGTGCTGCCCCAGGCCAGAGAAACAACATCTGCACATTGTGAAATACATGGTATTTCCCTTTAATATATATCATTTTATGTTTGTTAGTGTTTCCTTGCTGTTAACAGGAGGAATCCTCTCAGGCTGGATGGCGAGGACGTTTATTCTTTGGGACAAAGCAGGAGCTTTAACATCTCCAGAAGGAGGTCAGACGTGTCTTTGCTGCTCATTTGATGCATGTGTGTTTCATTATGTTGCAGTGAGGCCATAATTAGGTGGTCTGAGGAACGTTTTTAGCGTGCATTTGAGAGTGTGTGTACTGTCCATCGATCGTGCTCTAAACCTGACAGTGGGCAGTGGGGTAATGGATGATGCTGCTCAGCGCTATCTGAACCCCCTGACCTCTGCTGGCTTGATTGACAGAGCAGAGAGAGGATCAGAAAACAAATAGAGAGGGTTAGCTACATACCATACATCCCAGAGACAGCAAACAGTGCCTCAGAGCTTAGAGACAAGAGCCACTCATTTAATTCAGTTGTTCTCCAGAGGGTCCAAGAGAGATCAACTTGGGGGGGGGGGGGATAGACCAGCCGGATGAGGGGAGGAGACGGAGAAAGACAGGGGAGTATTATTGATTGAAATCATAGTAGGGAGAACATAAAATATTTGTTGAGAGGA